>LPNX010728459.1:102255-132590 GCA_001517045.1 Pseudotsuga menziesii
ATTTTTTTTTATTCTTGGATCGATCACCATGGATGCTTATCCAGATCCATATGTTCTTTTTGTTGGTAGAATGTTGGTGGGGTTAGGTGTTGGTATTGCATCAATCACTTCCCCTATTTATATTGCAGAAGCTTCACCTTCTAAAATAAGGGGAGCACAAGTGAGTACAAATACACTAATGAATACTGGGGTCAGTTCCTATCATATCTGGAAAAACTGGAATTTACTGAGGTAAGAAGGATGGTGGATGGATGAATTTTTATATGTAATAGTTACTGACATTTGTTATTGTTTGTTGGCTTAGCTACTAATTTGTCATTTCCTGCACTTGACTAATTCTCAAGGCACTAGTTTCTTTGTGTATACATAAGGAAAGTAGCATGAAATGAGTTCCTTGAGAATAAATGGGTATCCTTGTAATTTATCCAATAAATTATGCATCAAAAATCCTGCTCATGTGAATTGGGTCTCCATTCAGCTGTAAAATTGACATTTACTTGATACAGAAGATTTCTGTCTTGTTTTAAAGTTGTGATTCAATTCATTCATGTTAGACCTTTGCTGGTATAATTTCGAGGTTACAGATTCATATGAACATTTGATATTGGGTGTCATTGATGGAGACAACCACCTCTTCATGTGCAGCAATGAACTAGAGGCAACATGGAGTATTCTAACCCCACTGCTCTATGAAATTGAAAATAATAAAGTTGCACTAGAGCTTTATGAATTTGGAGGCAGAGGTCCAGTTGGTGCATACTATTTTGCAGCAAAACATGGTGTTCGATGGGCTGATGACTAGTTCAATATCAATTCTCCATATGATTGAAATACTATTTTTATGTTTCGATGTGAGTAGTGTTTGCACCAAAGTTTATCAACTCTTGAGGGAGAATCCAAATGGGCATTGGCCATCTTGTTGCCAAATATTGGCGTTCTTTGTTGAGATGGCTAGTCCACCATTTCACCTACAATTCCTTTGCATATGTTCTTAAGATTTATCAGATCTCCAGCCTTGTTATGTTTTCAAATCTAAGAGCATCTCACTGTAGATTTGACCTTCAAATATGTCTTTGCAGATAATCCAGGTAATTTTTTTTTTTTAAATTTCAAAAACCGTCGCTTAATCGACAGTTGCAAGTATTTTTTTTTTTTTAATTTCACCAACTGTGGATACAGCGACGGCCAGGCATGGATACAGAGACGACAAGGCGTGGATATAGTGACAGCAAGGCGTGGCTATAGCGACGTCTTATTCCTGGGTTTGCATTTTTTTTTAAAACCTTATACAGAGCGTGGATACAGTGATGGCCAGGCGTGGATACAGAGATGGCCAGGCATGGATATAGAGACGACTTAGACATCTAACAAACTATAGAACATTGTCACTCTTGCAACGCAAATTAGGGGTCATCTCTATTGCGACGAAATTGTTTCCACGGAAAGAAAAACACTTAGACGTGGCAATATCCACGCTTTTCCGTGGATATTGCCACATTTTGCCGTGGCAAAATTGATCACTTGTACTAGTGAGGCAACATATTGTTAATCAGGTTGCTGGAGATGAATTGTATGAACAGGTAAAAGACAAATTGTAGTAGCAAGGTCTTGAGAAGAGGTATGAGGGATATAAATTGGAAGAAGATGGGCTTCTCACTTTTAAAGGTAGAATTTATATTCCAGATGTAGCAGATTTGAGGAGAGTTGTTATGGATGAAATCCATCAAGCTCCGTATTTTGGTCACCCAGGATATCAGAAGACAATTGCTACAGCTAGGAAGCAGTACTTTTGGCCAGGAATGAAAAGGGATATGGTTGAGTACATTTCCAGGTGTATGAAATGTCAACAGGTAAACGTTGAGCATCAACATCATTAGAGGAAATTTGGGGTCTAAAATGGGCCTTATAAGAAAACGTGCCAAAATAAGTTTTTGTAAGTTGGAATTCAAGAACCAATAGAATTTCAATAAAATAAGTCAACCATAATGGTTGAATTGACATACTTGTCATTAAAAAGAACTACTTTTTTTGTTCGTATTTTTGACATATCTCATTGTGTTTTTACTCAAATTTCGATCAGGAGAGCTCGTTGGATGCGGAATTTGATTCCGCATCCAACGAGTACCCACACTACATACTTTTGACGAACCCCGCTACCCCAAAAACAATAAATACCTAAAAAAACGTGATGATGATGTCATCATCACATTTTTTCAGGTATTTCTTGTTTTTGGGGTAGCGGGGTCCGTCAAAAGTATGCAATGTGGGTACTCATTGGATGCGGAATCAAATTACACATCCAACGAGCTCTCCCGATCGAAATTTGAGTAAAAACATAGGGAGATATGTCGAAAATACGAACACAAAAAGTAGTTTTTTTCTTTCTTCCTCCAAAATTAATCAATATTATTTTATTATTTTAACTATTATTTTATTATTTTAACTATTATTTTATTATTTTCCTTAGGAGGCCCATTTTAGACCCAAAAATTCCTCTAATGCCAGCAGGCTTGTTGCAACCTTTGCCAGTTCCGGAATGGAAATGGGAAGTTATTTCCATGGATTTTATTACAGGATTGCCAATGACTTGGAGACAACATGATTCCATCATGGTTGTGGTAGACAAGTTGACAAAGGCAGCGCATTTTATACCAGTTAAGTCTACGCATAAGACGGATGACATTGCAAAGATATTCATGAAGGAGATATTCAAATTGCATGGATTGCCGAAGGCTATAGTCTCTGACAGAGATGTCAAGTTCACTTCCAATTTTTGGAAGGGATTGCTTGCAGATTTGGGTACAAAGTTAAACTTCAACACTACATACCATCCTCAGACAGATGGGCAGACAGAGAGAGTGAATCAAGTGCTTGAAGATATGCTTCGCATGTATGTGATGGACAAACCAACCAAGTGGGAATATTACTTGCACTTGGTAGAGTTTGCTTATAACAATGGACAGCAGGCATCCTTGGGGATGAGTCCATATGAAGCTTTGTATGGAAGAAGGTGTAGGACACTAGTGACTTGGGATAATCCAGTGAACAGGATTATGCTTGGACCAGAATTGATCAAGGAAATGGAGCAAGAGGTTGTAAAGATCGGGCAGAATCTGAAAGCAGCACAGGACAGACAGAAAAGCTATGTAGATAGGCATAGGGTGAATAGGGAGTTCAGTGTTGGGGATCATGTTTACCTCAGAGTGAGGGCAAAGAAAATTTCCTTGAATCTTAGAAGTTGTGCCAAGTTGTCACCTAGATATTGTGGGCCATTTGAAGTACTCGAGAGGATAGGGCTTGTTGCATATAGACTTGCATTTCCTGCTAATACTAGAGCTCATAATGTTTTTCATGTTTCTTTGCTTAAGAAATATGTACATGATCCTAACCATGTGATAAATTGGGATGTGATTCAGGTGGAACCCGAGGGAGAATTCCAAATCGAGCCAATGCGCATCCTCGACAGGAAGGTCACAATGCTCCGGAACCGAGCCATAGGGCAGGTAAAGGTGCAGTGGGAGTATTACAGACTTGAAGATGCTATGTGGGAGCTGGAGGATGCCGTGCGATTGGCACATCCATTTTTGTTCAATCCTGCGGAACACTGAGGTGGTACCAGTGTAGCTTTTTGTTCAAATTTTGTAAAGCACTGAGGACAGTGTTATTTAAGGGGGAGGGGAATGTAATACCCCGGTTTTAATCCCCGCTTGCATTAAAATAAATAAGATACATATGTTGTAAATAATCTTGGTGCAGAGCTCAAGGCCAAGGCCCCACCATAAGATTTGGTTATGTTGTGTTTCTGATTAGGAATGGTCACCGATGGTATATCGGGACATGCGGTATATATTTAATTATGGCATCATGTATACACGCTTTTTAATTAAAACAACTCAACCAGCTATGTTCGCAGCAACTAAATTGAGAAGGGGCATGATTCCAAAGGATAAGGAAGGGGGGGATGTGAATCTGGAATGTGGAGTCACAGGAGAAAATTATGTGTCACCACCTCCCTTGGTTATTTTGTTTTTTTTGTTGTTGGTTGAGGCAGCGATTGGCTGGAAAGAAGACCGTTTCCATGCCACACTTCCTCTCCTCTCCACGACGTGGGAATCGTTTCTTCCCACTCCCTCGGATCTTGGTCGTTCATCTTCCTCATGCAGGACGGGGGAATAAAACGTTTTACCAACCGTTGTGTGGGGTTCGCCTCCTCTCTCTCTCTAATTACTAGTCTGCAATTCATTTCTTTCATCCACATAGAGAACCAACGTTTGCCTCCACACATTGGATTGTGTATTGTTTTCATTCACCATCTAGATTGCAGTGGAAATTCTAGGAATTGCCTTTCCACAGATTGATGAGATCAGGGGTGATTCTTCCTGTGAATCCGTGTTGAATTGTGCATGTTGGTCGTGACTTTTGATCATTTTCCGATCTGTGTAAGTTTCCCAGCGATAGTATTGAAGGTTGGATTGTTGTGGGTTCATCATATTTGTCCCTGGACTATTTTTTGGGTTGGTGAATGATGGCCTGAGGTGCTTGAAAAACCTGGTGGGTTGAGAACCACATGGACAGAGCTATTGAGCTAGATTTCTTCTCCACAACCCCTGAAGAGCACTGGAGGGAAGATCAGGTCCCGAGGGACTGCGTCGCAGAGAAGGGGCTGACTTCCTTGTGTTGGGTGTGTGTGGGTGTTCTAGAATCTAGGCTGGCTCTGGTGTTGGTGCCTGCAGCTCTTTAGTGAGCTCACCAGCTTAGCATTAGCCTTTCCCAACTCCTGGATGGCCTGATAAACCTAACTCTGTTGGCTTAGCTGATCTGTTGTTCGCTTGATAAAACCAACCATGTTGGCTTGGTTGAACTGTGTACTCTTGTGGTGTTGTTACCCTTTTGCTATGTGTAAGCCTGTCAGTTCCTTATTCCGTGTGGATTCATGCCCGACTCGAGGGTGGCAGCATTGTTGATAGATCTAAGAGCATGCTATCCTATGGTTGGGTGAAATGTTGCAGCGACGTAGCTGGTTGCAGAACGATTTATTTATAAAGATAAGTAATCTTGTCTATTTTACTTTTGCAATCCTATTTACTGTTAATGATCATCATGAACATGTTGAATGCTTGTATGAATGTATGCTACTTCCGCTGTGTATGATAAATAACTATATATGCATGTTTTAGTTCAAACATTTTATTTCAGCGATTTTCATGAATGCACATGTTCATGGGGCTGGTAGCCCGAATGGTTAACTCCATGGTAGCGTCCTCTTCGTCGGTCGAAGGGTCGGGGATGTTACAGCTCGGAATTGACCCTCGTATTGTTGAACATGAAATTAAGACCTATCGGAATGCGAATCCTGTTCGACAACGTTTGCGTGCAGTGAATCTTAGAAAAGCACCCGCTATTAAGGCTAAGATAGAGAAGTTTTTAAAAGCCAGTTTTATCTATTCCGTTCCCTTGATGGAGTGGGTTTTAAATCTCATTCTAGTGGATAAGAAGTAGGGAGTGATCTGTATATGCAATGATTTCTGTGATTTAAATCGTGCTTGTCCTAAGGATAATTTTCCCACACCATTTATTGATCAGATTTTGGATGAGTGTGCGGGAAGCGAGGTATTCTCCTTTATGGACGATTTTTCTGGATATAATCAAATTCAGATCAAAACCGAGGATCAACATAAAACTACATTTATTTGTCCTTGGCGTACGGTTTCATATCAGAAGATGCCTTCGGTCTTAAAAATTTCAAATCCATCTTTCAACGGGCTATGATCTTGATTTTTCATGATCTCAAAACAATTATCGAAGTGTATTTGGATGATCTTGCTGCTCATTCTCATTTGAGAGTGCATAATCCATACCATTTGAGATTAGTATTCAAGAGATGCCGCCATTACCAGGTTAGGTTAAATCCTCATAAGTGCATCTTTTGCGTAACCGTTGGTCGCTTGCTAGGGTTCATTGTATCCAAGGAGGGTATAAGATTCGATCCCTTAAAGGTTGAGGCAATACTTCAATTGTCTCCCCCATGTAATATTAGACATCTTCAGTGTTTGTAAGGCATGGAAAATTTCTTGTTGAGATTCATGGTTAAATTTTTCAGTTTGACTAAAGGCTTTATGCGTCTTTTAAATAAGGACACTATTTTTTGCTGGGATGAGCGAGCCCAGGAGTCCTTTGATGCTCTTAAGCAATCCTTAGCATTATCCCCCATGCTTAGTCCACCTGACTATAGCCATGATTTTTTTATTTATGTGGCCACATCCATGGAGACAATTGGTGTGGTTTTGGTTTAAGAGGATGAGGAGCTCCACAAGCATGTCATATATTATTTGAGTCAGAACCTTATTGATGCAGAAATCCGTTATTCTCATGTGGAGAAACTTGCCTTGGCCACTGTTCATGCGGTTTAGAGATTGAGGCATTACATTCTCCTTCGCTAGACCTTGGTGGTAGCTCATGTCAATCCATTTTAGTTCTCCCTCACTAGAAGGATGATCAGGGGAAAATATAATAAGTTGATTGTCATTTAGCAAGAGTTCGATCTCGAATTTGTTTCGGTGAAATCGAAGAAATCATTAAATTTTGCGGAGCTCATTTCTGATTTTCCAAGTATGGAGGAGGAGGAGGTTTATGAAGATACATTTGTCGATGAGCATTATTTCCTTATCTCAACTTTGGACCCATGGTATGGGGATATCATTATATATTTGCAAACATTGAAAGTCCCTACTCACCTTTCACGGGATGAGCGACAACGATTACATCATGTATCTAAGAACTACCTTATAGTGGATAACACTTTGTACCGTCGTGGGGTAGATTCCATTTTATGTCATTGTTTAACCCATTACAAGGTTGAAGTTGTGTTGAATGATTTCCACAGAGGGGTGTGTGGTGTTCATTTATCTAGACTTTCTACAACCCAAAAAATCTTGAGAGCGGGATATTTTTGGTCATCGATCTTCAAAGATTGTGTCAATGCGGTCAAGAAGTGTCACCCTTGCTAGGTGTTTGCATGCAATATGTGCTCACATCCTGCCCCATTACATCTGATTATCACCGTTGGTCCCTTCACCAAGTGGGGGCTTGATTTCATGGATTGCAACCCAACTTCGGCTAAGGGGAATCATCACATTATAGTGGCTATTGATTATTTCACGAAATGGGTTGAGGCTATGCCCACAGTTAAATCCGATGGTGAGACAGCTGTACATTTCATGTTCAACCAAATTATTACTCAGATTGGCATTTCAAAAGAGCTTGTCACTAACCATGGTAGGCACTTTCAGAATAGAATGATGGAAAAGTTGGCTTCAAAGTTAGGGTATAAGCAGGAACACTCCTCTTCTTATTACCCTCAAGCGAATGGACAGGTTGAAGTAGTGAATAAATCACTTAAGTCCATTCTCCAATGAACCATCACACAAAGCAAGACAAATTGGAATATCATGTTATATCCTACTTTGTGGCCTATAGGACCATGGTTAAGACATCCACCAGTTTCTCTCCATATCAGCCCGTACATGGGATGGATACTGTCCTGCCAGTTGAATGTGAAATCCCTTCATTGAAGCTATATATAGAGCTTTTACCAGACACTTCCACATTGGAGGAACATTTGGTCCACTTAGAGCAGCTTGATGAGCAGTGTCGGGATGCCTTAGTGGCTCTAGAAGTAAATAAGTGTCACATTAAGGTCCAATATGATAAGTCTGTCTGTTCGAGGAGGTTTCAATGAAGGTGATTTGGTCCTTTTGTGGGATCAAGCTAAAGAACCCTTGGGGGCAGGGAATTTTAATCCCATGTGGCATGGTCCTTATGTAGTCAAACATGTGTTAGAGAAGGGCACCTATGAGCTAGTGGATTATGAAGGGACAACCTTGAAGGAGCCTAGAAATGGGCTCTATCTTAAAAAATACTATGCATGTTCTTCAGCCAGGGCTCATTATTGTATATTATTGTACATTTTTTTGCATAGTTAGGTTTTCTTATGGTGATCGGGTTTGTTGATTAGCTTTTGTTTCTTATGGCAGATGTCAATGGAGTCTTCCGCTTACATAGGATTCGCTGATGGTGCTAGCCACCACACTCAAAACTTAGCTTCTGTTGCTTGGGTGATTTATACTCCTACGGTCCAGGTATTGTCTTCAGGAGGCGTATGTTTACGGCCTTCTTTGAACAATGTTGCTGAGTATAGTGCCGTTATCGAGTTATTGCGGGATTCCATTTCACATGGTGTTCTCTCTCTTGAGGTACGTCTTGATTCGTAGTTAGTAGTTTCACATCTTAATGGCTTGTATCATGTTAGGGATCTGACATTATTACGAAGATTCTTACATTTGATATTGTTAGAATGACAATTTGAGAACATAACATATATACATGTTTCAAGAATTTTTAATCAAGTTGCTGACTCATATGCTAACTA
Source organism: Pseudotsuga menziesii (assembly GCA_001517045.1). Classification (NCBI taxonomy): domain Eukaryota; kingdom Viridiplantae; phylum Streptophyta; class Pinopsida; order Pinales; family Pinaceae; genus Pseudotsuga; species Pseudotsuga menziesii. The sequence goes on from LPNX010728459.1 coordinate 110,684, forward strand.
TGTGTTAGATTCGCATTTGTTTCATAGACCATAAGCATATCAAAAACATACATTTTTACACACATGTAAATAAATAAAATTGATAATCATAAAAAAATTCATTAAACATCCAAAATGTGATGTCATAATACATAAGTGTCATAATACATAAATGGGGCTTCCGAGCCACCAAAATATAATACACGGTAATGCAAAAATGAAGCACTCTCAGGTCTCTAATCCTGTGGAGGAGGCGGAGGGTTTTGATCGTGGTAGCACACCATGGCTCTAGCTAGTCGTCAAAATAACCAAACCCATGCTTGTGGTACACCAACCACTTGACGCTGCATGGCCTCAGGAAAGTCCTCGACTTACGCCATGGGTACCCTGTGTGTCAAGCATAGCTTTGTTTATGTGGATGCTTTGGAGCGTCTACTTTGCATCCACACCCATGATGTCATCTCCTCTTCCCCTCTATCTATCACGAGGCAAACCATTAGGCCGCCGTGGTCCAACATCTCCATACACATGATATATTGTCAATATGTGTCGTCACACCAAAACATGTCTTTTGAGTCAATATATCAAAAAACATAAAAAAAAAATTAATTCAAAAAACTTAAAAAGAGGGTTTGGGATTCATTACCTATGTCGTCATATGCCACTCCTGGTGGTAGAGGAATGTATGGATCTCCCCAGAAATCTATTCCCATGTAGGTATAATCATCGATGGAAATAATCCACTGCCGCCACCATGGAAAGAAGTCCACTAGGTAGGGTTTAGCCACCCTACCTCCACCCATTCTGCGCATAACATTTTCCCAACGTCATTGGGCTGGATCTTGAACTCCGTGTGGAGGAATATCCACTCTAGGGCTTAGCCCCAATACACGCTCAAAGAAGAATGTGCTCAGTATGCTGCCGAATCCAAAGTTTCTCACCATGTCCATCTTGTAGTCATTGAGTTGCTGCTTCATGTTACTCAATAGCATAGTTCTCTATTTGTACACTATGGGTCTCATACACTCCACTGCATAAAACATCAATGGTCGTGAGGCCTAGTGGAGTGATTGTCGACCAGCTATCCTGTCGAGTGCCAATAGTATGGCCTTCAGTCCTAGTACCTGGATGGAGTTTGTCGGGATTTGACTCCCAACATTTTTCATGTCCGAAAAATAGTATACTGCAATGTACTCATCAATGGTAAGGCCACCTATGGGCCCACGAGAGCATAGGTTCACCACCTCCCTATCGGGATAATCCAGTAATAAAATATGTCCTCTACCTCTATAGTAAGAGACATCCCATCGATATGAAAATACTCTGAGTCTGGATCCCAGTATTCTACTAGCATCTGCAGGAGTCTTGGTTTGTCCCTCAAACTACCAAGACACCAAAACTTATATATACCGCATGCACATAGAGCTTGTTGAGCCATTAAGTCACCTTGGACAGCCACTTCTACATCTCCATGTTCCCTCTCTCTCCATTCTAGAACTATCCTGCACATTAAAATTGATTTTTGGTCATTAGATACCTTAAAAAACCTTTTGTGTGGCTACATACACAATTGTTTGCAAAACAGCTACGTATGTACGCGGTTTTGGGAGGTTTTTCCACGTATGGCCAGCCCTATACGCGGAAAAAACCCCAATATTCGAATGGGCCGAAATGACCATTTTATACTGGCTTAAAAATTAAATTTGACAATGGAAATTCAAAAAATTTGCATGAAATAGAAAGAGGAGGACGTGATGAGTTACCTGGAAGAAACGGTGTCGAATTTCATAGGACAAAGCTCCCGTAATTTGCATTGGAAGTTTTAAGCTCCAATGGGTAAAAATTTCAAATGATTTGGAGTTTTTGAATTTTTTACTATTTATAAGCAAAATTTGATATTTTTGAAATCTTTTACCCACTTTCTATAGTTTTGGACCGTTTTTGACCATTTTGGACCTTTTTGGACTAATTTGAGGATGTAGGAGTCCATTTTGTGCGTCGTTTCGATCGTGGTTTTGACCTATTCGTGCCAATTTTAGGTATTATGTATAAACTGGAATATAGGTTAGGTTTCACACCCATTTGCACTTTACATGACCTTATGACAATTTCATTATAACCTTAGGTACGAACCCATTCTCTCTTGTCACGAAACCTCCTTGTTGCTTTTAGAAGTGACATGATGTGAATGGTATAACTTGACCATACATGGGTGTCCTAGTTAGCTCATGTTTTGCATTTGGTGCCCATGTCGACATTTTTTTCCTTAGTTTGTGGGAGTCCTTTGTATAGTATCTCCATGACTTTGTGTAAGAGCCTCATACTCCTCTTGATCTTTTTTCTAGCCTTTTTCCCCAGGACTCCCTTATGTCAAGTTGTAATTGCATTATCATGAGTTTTGCTTGCCTTATTGAGCCTTATGCCAACTTCCCTGACTTTGATTATCAGCTATATAGCCTGAGCTTGTCTCATGTCTAGCCACGTAGAGCCATTTTACATATCCTTTGCAGCTTGATTCCCCATTTTTTATCAAGAGGGGACCTTTGCCCGAGTGTCGCTAACCTACACATGTGTCCTTGCAATGAGCATAGGTATGTTCCACTTCTTGGAACTATTTTGTTTTCCCCTTGACACTCATCTCCTCCTACTCTGTAACTATAAATCACTTTTATTCTTTTTCAATCTTTTCAAGATATTTGTAAAAGTCCAAAAAAATCAAAAAACCAAAAATTTGGATAGGAAAAGATGTTATCTTTGGCAGCGGTCGAGTCATGTCGCCTTCAAACAGAGCACTATATATCACATCCATTGGTTGGGTTAATATTTTGACTTAGGAGTTGTACTTATTTCTCTGAATCTATCTCCACCGACTGGTTAAGCTTCCAGTCCCTATGGAGCCTCTATCGATGCCTCCTGTGTCGTAGAGATGTCCCAGTTTTGTATATTGAGTCTATGTTGCCTACATTCAATCACTATTCACCTTTATGCTCTTGTTCGAAGGAAGTTGAAACCAGAGTCGGCCATTCCTCAGTTCTCTTGACTTTGCATGTAGACCATTCCCGATACTGATACTGGTTCATGCACATTATGATTGAGTCCTTCCACATTATACAACTTTGCTAAGTACCTCGTGTTGGATGATGAGGGATGCATTAATGCCCTTCTTCTATCGAATTTCATCCCATCGACTTCAGATCATTTATTCTAGGATATGAATCTATAGTCATTTTTTAGTTCTTTGAGACTTGCAATCATCAGTGGTAGGGTCTCTCACCATCGACAGTTTTGGGAATACATCAATGTCCCCTGATCGATGGATCCTTTCAAGTGTTTGACCTCAACACATTTATTCACACTTGTTATTTTTCACTCTAGTACCTTGATTCCCATTTTCATTATCGATGGGTGATCTCGCGTCTGTTAACGGTATACATCAATGACCGGTAATCAGATGATGGACTACTATGTTCGACCATGACACCTCTATTCACATAGTAGGACATGTCCTCATAGTAGATTGTGTAGAAGACCTTCCATATTGGTGGCATTTCATATATGCTACCTCCTTGATCGTGCCAGTGTTCATGAGACTTCAGCTCTAGTGACTTGATTCTAGTGTATGTCAGATATCTTCAGCCATTATGGAGATCTTGATCCATTATATATCTTCAAATTTCATGGAGATCATGATCCTTTTTATATCTTCATCATGGATATTCTGATCTATCTATATTGTACGTGCCGATGACCACACATGTCATATTTTGTATCATTCCTATTCATGGCCATTGTACTCTTGTATCCAGGACTGCTATATCTACTTGTAGTTATGTGCAGAGTTTGATTATTGTATTATACTATTGGATGGATTTTTCTTCCACCTGTTTCTTCATCACTCCACTTCTAGGATGGAATTATAATGTATTTCGGCCATCGTATCACCCCTCTGACCTCACACACTAGGGGGCATCTGTTACAGCTGATTTTACCACACATGGTGGATCACACCTTTATGGCCTTCCCTGTCCCTATGCAAACTCTTTGGATCCATGGACCATTTTTGTACCTTTGATGTTTCCAAGGTCATCCTTAAAAACATGCATTATTTTCTATACGTGGCTTTTAAACCTATTCTCGCATATATATGCGGATATGACCCTCAAACCCGCGTACATCGGGATGTGTGCAAAAGGCCAAATAGTTTTGGAGTTTTCCTTGATGTGGATCTAAGTCACTTTTCTCTTGGCCTTCCATATGCCTTGAGATCACTCACATTTGACCTTCCATTACCCCATTGAAGCACTATATAAGGAACCCTTTGGATACACTAAAAGGAGAGGAATTGAAGAGCAAGAAAACTATAGTCCATTGTTGCCGGAGCTTATACTTGATTCTGCATCCCTTTGTCCCTTGGAGAACTTTGTGTTCTTCCCCAGATTTCCTTTTGCTTGTGAGCTTTCTATCAAGAGATGGAGGATTGAAGTGGAGGAGGACCAGGTGGAGAACCCAATTTCTCCGATTCGCAGACGTGCCGACAGAGGTTGTCACTATTGTAATCTCTGATTTATATTAATAGAAATATCTTTTCCTATCCAATAATGTGTATTTAAATGAGTATTGAATCCATGGATGCTTTTAAATGCTTATATATTATTGATTGTACATGATAGAGTAGGTCTAACACAATTATATAGCATGCTTGTCTTGTTTGTTGAATGTTGAGAGAGCAAATTGCTAATACAAGTGAGAGTGGAAAAGCTCAACGACGATCTACATCAACCATCCAGAATAAGGTATGTTTTGAGATTCTTTAGTGTCAAATGTTTGGTTTCTCTTGCATATGGGAAAGGATTTATTTATGCAATTAATCTGTCTGTTGTGGTACCCCAAGCCATAGCAATTTTTCTCCATAATAGACACCCTGGAAGCTTTCTTCCGAAACCTGTTGCAGATCCTTAAGTTGGTGGACCTGGATCCTCAAAATCCCAAGTCAAGTTGGACAAACAGAAGAATAGGGAAAGATCGAATTACAAAAAGACTATATAGATTTCTGGTGGGGGAAAGTTTACTGGAGTATGATCTGCAATTCAAGGAATGGGTAGACTCAAAATGGGACTCAGGTCATCATCCCATCTGCCTGGAAGTATCAAGAAACCCTCAAAAAACATCCTGTCCTTTTAAATTTGGTGCAGCCTGGCTTAAGCATGAGGAGGTACTTGAGCTCATAAAATCAAACTGCACCCCTTATGGAGCAGAAGATGGATTAAATGTTGCAACACATTTTGTTCAAAATTTGGCTCGAGTTAAGAAGCTGCTGAAGGAATGCGCAAAAAAAAAGACACAGAATGAACAAGCCCTGTTAATTTTTTGAACACAAAGACAGGGAAGTCTGTGATTTTTACCATAGACCTTTTTTGGAAGCCTTTCCTATAAGGCAGCTTGTTTGACTATTTTGGACACACATATCTACATACCTCTCTTAAACTCTGCTTTTTTCAGCTCTATTATTCACCCAGCAAAAGAAGCATAGGCTACAGGCCTAGCTCATATTTGGAACTATCAAAAGGCTCAGGGGTAACATAAACAACAACATCAAAGCACTTATATCTGTCTCTTTTTTGGCATAATCTCTTGGGATAGAGATGATTAGATGGTAAACTATTTCCTTGTGGAATAGTGGTTGTTATAGCATGTTGGTTGTATAAGCAGTGGTATGCATCTGCATACAATTTTGTACAGACTTATCTGGATTTTAATAAAATTTTCAGCTTTTTTTCCTATGGAGAAAAAAAATACATGGAACACAAATCAATCAAAATAAAAGGAAAGAATAAAACTGAAATGCTCAAATTAGAAATAATATTTTAATTTTTTTTCAATCATTGTAATAAAATTTAAATGTCAATTTTAAGCTAGCATCTGGAAAATGTTTTTTTGTTTATTTATTTATTTTCATATAATTGAATATATAATACTTATTTATTTAATTGTTATCAATTGGATTAAAGGGACATAGCAATGTAGAATTCTACGACATGGCAGGCTTGCTATTGGCAATGGGTCATTGGAAGAATGGAGAACACTGTGGGGAGCTCATTCATGAATATTATCATCATCCCTTGAAGGAATGAGCGGGGAATCTCATATTACATTTTTTTGCTCTGTTTTTTCTAAACTTTTTATTATATAACAGGTTATATCAGCACTCTATACTACGTGAATGGGCTATGACAGCAGTTACCTATTTTTGAGATTTATTTTTGGACCTATTTCAGTATGTGGCTAGAACTTGATATATCAGGTTTTTTGATATATGTGGGTAACAAGTATTGTATTTGTCCCTTATTTTGTACTCTTTGTATGGACCTTTATGGTACTTTCTGAATACACAAGCAGTGTATCTACAAAATGTAATTTTGTTCTGAAAGATGTAATGAAATTATGATTTTTTTCCCAAGGAAAAAAAAGCATATATTGAATTTAAAAGTATAAGCGATATTTGTTTAATTTATATTTCTACATTTTATATAAAAAAAATAGAAATATGTTAATGGAAATAACCTTGATTTAAATAATCAAATAAATAATTAAAATTATTGCCAAATTCTATTGTATAGTTGAGCTTCTGTAAAATGGATTTTATCAAGAGCACATCAAACAAATATGGGCAATCTGCCACAATTGTTAACATTGAATAATTCCACTATTTTTACTCATCAAAATTACATTTGAATAATTCCACTAGTTTTACTCATCAAAAATACATTCAAGAAATATGAACACTTTGTCCTACATTTGTTCAATGAGAATAATTTGAATAGTTTTTATTATGTCCCAAATAGTTAAAACAACATAGCATACCAATGAGTATACATAATGTGCAACAAATGTAAACTTATGGCACAACTTCAAGATAGATAATTCAGATAAATTATACAATAACTACTTGAAGAATAAAACATTCAAACACTCCAATACGTTCCTATATCCAAATCACATGTTTCCCTCAAGAGTAATTATATGACGTATAAGCATGTGTTCATTGTTTCCTAAGAGAGTAATTATATGACTTGTATGAATATGTGTTCATTCATTACACATGTAGGTCCTTAATTTGGTCCAACAATGTTACATATACATTTTATTGCATAAATGTTCTTGCTGGGGTGATATAATATATATTAAGTCTATGTGTGCCCCTCTTGGGTCATAACAAAGTACTTTTCCCCCGAAGCTTTTCCATCGATGTATTTGGACCATTAAGTAAATCGTCGAAACATATGTAGATCACCTGATAAAACATGGATAACCAAAAACACTATGTATATAAGGCCATCGATCACATCAAAACGCCATTTCTTGCCTCTTAAATATGAACATGTATTTCAACGCTATCTGTAACAAGTTCCATTAGAGGAGTCAAATAGCAATAGTGAAAATTAAACACTAAAATTATAGAAATAATTGTTTTTAATGTATTTTTCCTTACCATTCATTGAGCTCCTCTCCGTTCCGATAATAATTTAATATTCTGTACTAAACAGGACCAACCATGTGAAGGTGGAAGCTCTTATGGCCCCTCCCCCCCTCACATCACTCTCAATTCCCAAATCCAATGCATGCACTTGCAAATAACAATTTAATGCAAATTATTTCACTCAATAACTAAAATAAGCTTTCATTAAATCATTCTTTAAATCATTCATTAAACCATTCAATCATTCAACAGCTGAAAAAAATTTCAAAGAATATGTTTGTGATGATGATGATGATGATAGTGATAGTGACAATGATTATCAACATGATGATGATGAACATGATGGTGATTATGATGATGTTAGTAACTCTTTTTAAAAAAATAAGATAAAAGAATAGGTCTAATTAAATATTTACCTTTCAATATATTTCATCGTCTTCTTCGTCCATGTCATTATCTTCTTCATCTAAGTCATCATTTGTATCATCATATCCAGATTCAACATTGTAAGGATTGGCCATATCATCATCGTCATCTAAGTCAGTTATGCTCATCATGTCATCGTCGGTATAATCTTCATGGGCATTGTCTGCTGCATCATCTAATTCAACTAATTCCTGGACATCTTCTGTTGGATCATCATCATCATCTAACTCATGTTGATCATGCTCTTCATCATCGTCTTCTTCTTCTAGAGAACCCTCTTCAGTACCATCATCTAGGTTATACTTTATCAGCCTTCCCCTTGGATCATGTCTCACAACAAATAACCAACCCGCTTTACCTGGAACCTCAGAGTAAAATACCTGTTCACATTGGCTTGGAAGAACATAGGGCTCTGTTCCTGGCTCAAACAACCTTGTATTTACCATGGTAAATCCATTATCGTGTTCAACAATAGTTCTATTGGGATCACGTTGATTCAATCGTAACCTATACCATTTGACAACAAATAGAACCACCTTGAATGATTTAAAGTCACAATGTAGAATATCTTCCAAATACCCATAGTATCCATTTTCTTAGAGTTCTAGATGTCTGTCACTTCTAGATGAAACATTGGTGACCTCAAAGACTCCAGATATCCCACAATCTGATGTTTTCTTTGTTTCATCCAATTTTTTGATGTGATATCTACAACCATTGCAGACCATAAGCCTTATGGTGTTTTACCTGCAACAAGCAATACATGAAAAGATTACACAATGATTCAATAGTTATGCAACAATACATGGAAAAGAACAACATGTACGTCAAAATGTAATTTGCAACATAAAATATTTAGAGTGATTGATTAATATTCTTGCCATTTTATCTTTTAAACAATATGCTAAATTGATTTCCCTTTCTGTAAGATTTCTATCTCCATTGCGATGTGCTAATTTTACCAACGAAGCCACACCTTCCCATGATATTCCATGACCTGATTGTTCACATCGTTCAATCCATACCTTCATCCAGTCAAGATTGTTTGCAATGTATAAATGAATTGCATCCCATTCTCGACCAACTGCTTGATGATAGTAATCATTAAAATGAAAGACAGGTCTAAATTTCCTGAACAAAGTATTATATGCTCTTAATTGATGAAATAACTAGAAAATACAATTAGAATATGAACGATCTTATAAACATCCACTAGCTAATAATTAGCTTTCACCTTCCTTGATATACCTTTCCCCATCAGTTGCTCCCCTTCAAATTTGTGATTGGAATCCAGATCATAAATGCGACATAAATTGAGCTTTGACGCTAACAAAGGAAGATACTCACTCACATACAACATGTTTTGGTACACAATATATCCTTCCAGCATAGAACCCTCAGGACGTGCTCGTTGTCTCACCAAACCCTTCATAAATTTCAATTACCTCTCAACCATCCTCATGGACCTTGAGTGCATAGTTCCACACATCTCAATCTCCTCAACTTGGTGTATGAGGTAGTGTTCATGTGCATTAAAAAATGCGGAAGGTAGATGCTTCTGCATTTCACACATGAGATGAGAAATTTCTCTCCTCCAATACTTTATATCATCTTTATAGATTTCTTTAGATGTCAACCATCTACAAGTGACGAAAACCAATAACGATATTCAACAAAAAAAAACATTTAATTACATATCATGAAATAGTGCACAAATATACATATATATAAATTATACGGAGAATTAAATAAACACTAAGCAGAAGCAACTAATCGCTAGTTATCTCATGTATTTACCAAGATTATATATAACTTGTTTGACATTGTTTTCGAAGTTGTCCGGGAGAGAGAGAGGTAGAACATACTGTATCAATATACAACCCATGCCATTTATTAAACAAAGAGTATACAATCAAGAAAAAAAATTATGCAATAAAATGAAACAAAAATTTATATGGACATAACAATAATAATTACCTTGATGAATATGTGCCAATCATGTCTTTTGACCCTTGGAAAATCACCTTTTTTTGTTATTATATTCTTCAAGTTCGCACAAAATCCAGTGGTAAATTTAATTTTTCGCATTACTTCTTTGACAACGTTTCTTTGATGCTCCGTAAACATCCATGGAATTGAGTTTATATTAACTTGGTCTCCGTTGCTATGAAATTGGATGACATCTTTCATTGCATGGTTGCTTTCTTGAATGTCTTTGTAAGCTTTCACAACTTTATCTTTCTCCCTCCTTAGCTCCAGTAGTTGCCATAATGTTTCAGGCACATTCTTTCCAATATGCATTGTACCAAACAAATGAGCAATTTGTAGATGCTCATAGTAGGGAAACCTGCTGAATTGTATAGGCTAACTTTTCATTCCTCGTGGAAGCCCATTAATGCCGTCATGATCAAGATGGGAATCATGAATAGTAGTTAAAATAAATTACATCTAAAATAAAATATGGCCACTACAGTAAACAACTCACAATAAAAATTAAAATACATAACAATTCATTTACGGTGATCCATACGTACCATGATGACGATTTCTATTGTATTGCATCTTCCAAAGGTGAGGTGTCATTCTCCATGGTTTTAATGCAGGCTCCTGCTTCCCATTGAAAATATTTTTTTTGTTTGTTCTATACCTATGATTCTTAAAGAGGAAATTCCTATACTCATCAAATACCTCCTTTCTTAAGCTTTTCTAGCAACAAGATTTGATCTTAGGTCCACAAACTGGACAAGCAAATTTACCCTTTGTCTGATGACCTACAATTTATAGATATGGAATCTCTATGTCAATTATAAGTATATATAAACTATATTAACTACTTCATATACTTAAATGCAATTAAAGTGGAAATAAAAAATGCAAACCACAAAATTGGGTTAACCCAGGGGCATCGTGTATTGTCCATACAACCATTGCATGGAATTTAAATTTCCTTTGTCATATTGGTCTAGATACATCATACATAGTGATTCCATTCCATAACTTCACTAGCTCATCTATAAGAGGCTCGATATATGCATTCATATCTTTGACTTGGAACTTACCTAGTTGATTTGAAGTACATATAAAATATATAATTATGAGAACCATTAAGATATATAAACCGTGCATAAGAGTAATTAAAATACATAAATATCCAAATGAAATTAGGAAACCTAATATGACAAATGATATGCCACAACTACATTAGAAATAAAACAGTTGTAGACACAAATAACTTGAATGATCATTGACAATATTATGTGCTCCCTCTTTATTGACAACCATGGAGGAATGTTGTTGATAACAAAAATAGGTGACACAGTGTAAATGGATTTCATCTGTGCAAATGGATTAACACCATCCGATGCCAAAGAAATCCTAACATTACATGGTTCTTCTTTAAAGTGAGGCAATTTTTCCTCCATGTCTCTAAAAGAAGAACCATCTCCAGGAATTCGAATAACATCATCTTGACTTCTATTCCTTGAATGGCAATCCATAAATTGCACTATGTTTTTGCACCTGAACATACGTTGCAAATGTGGAATGATGGGAGTATAATGAAGAACCTTCTGAGACACATTTTTTGTTACTTGATCAGTTCGATATCTACTTATATGACATTCCATACATTCTGTTGCAAATTCATGATGATTATAATATATAACATGGTCATCGGGAATGCATGAACTGCTTCATAATGCATTCCAATCTCTTTCATGATGGTAGATAAATATTTATATGTGCAAAGTAAGATATTTGATGGTGGTAACAAAAATTCAGCTATCAAGCTACCAAAAAACAATATAGTTAATTTAATAAATAAATAATATTAACGAAACACACTTCATCCATACAATTATCAATAATGAGTTAACAATACAATTATTAGAGGAATACAGATAAACTTTATGATGATCCTATATATGTGATTGATTATTTTACATACCTTAGCATCTGTGTGATTGATATGTTTGGAAGACCATTCATAACCTTCTAGTTCATTATCAACAATACAGCAGAGAGAAGATTTGTTTGGAGCCTTCATAAAGGGGTTCATGTGCCTTATCGAGAAGAGGTATATCATGAACATCATCAAAGTCATCATCATTTTCATTATCATTGTCATCGTCGTCATCATCATCCATTATAACATCAAACAAATCATGGATCAATGTATTTGTACCATCATCTTCAACTACGTTATCAGTATGATCATATTGTTCAATATGATCATTCACTTGTTCTCCATTAAACATAGACGCTCCATGATCATGATTGGGAACTTGTTCTGAAAGCACTTCCTCTGGACGATATGTCGTCGGGTGTCTTTCCTTTATAAATACATGGAAACATCAATAGATATACATTGATATAGGAAATATTAAAAAACTACATACATTTACCAAAGCAAAGAATATAAAAAACTTTATAATGCTAAACCTACAAATGGAAGATATTCATTCCCCCCCTCAGCGTGTCCATGTTCCCTGCAATTTTTTGTGGCTGTTGAGATCAATATAATTCTCCTCTTAAGTCCCCTGCATTGAGTACATGGACAATAACATTTTCATCACCCCTTCGTTTCGCTACATCCCATAGTCTAGCAAGCAATTGTCGATTATTTTCGCTTGGATCAGAAATATTTCTATTTGACATTTTGTCACAAAATTTGTGAATGAATACTATAGACAATATTAAAAAACCAAGTTCCATGTATCACAATTTTCTCAAACAAAGGTTTGTCGAAGAAATAAAAGTTTTCTCGCAAAATGTCTATTGAAGAAAAAAAAATTTCCCAGAACCACTCATTGAAGAATAAAACAATTCGTGAAACCGTCCATCACTTCACAAATGTTTATAAATGCACACTCATCGAATATTTGACATCGTAAACATAGTGACCGTTAGAAAAATATGACACATGCTTGTCGGTTTTTCGACACCGTGAGCGGTGCAAATATCCGACACATGTGAGTCGACTATTCGACACCAAAACCGTCAGTTATGCCACGTCAAAGGTACATCATAAAAATGAAACGATATTATTTATATATTTGATGAATCTAAAATATTTCGGAAGGTACGATACTTTTCATCATTGCAATCCAACACATCCGTACCCGATGTCAGATGTCGTCAGATTCTGTCGTCAGATTTCGGGTTCAAATCCTGTTATGTATGGAGGATCATGTTGTGGCTTCATGCAACTTGTCGCATGGATTGTTTTCCTTGAACCAACATTTATAACTTATTTTTTGAAGAAGTTATCTTGTTATTTTTCACATAACTTGCATCAAAAAATGCATTTAAAGAGGTTGATGTATGACCGTCGCCTTGTGGTGGGAAACACATGACAAGGAAAATGCCACCCTCAAAGAACCAATCAAATACCAAAAAAATGCTATTTAATTTTATTCTTTAAATTAAATTAACTTTCCTATTTTCAGGCTATAGTTTTTCAGGAAAACCTAACAATCATTCCATAAGTAATGTTCCCAACCGAAAACTATATGTGGGGGACATAATAATATGATTTATATACTTGGAGGGTTTATGTCAACTACTTTTAAATGCGTAGCTATAAATATAATTTGTATTAGTGTAGTTATAAATATAAGTTGTATTATTAAATGTCTCCGATAAGGGACAATATAATTTTCACTAAGGTGGTATTATTCATGTGGCTGGAGTAAGTTTTTTGTATTTCTAAAGTAAGACTAAAGTATTTAATTTTTTAATTATTTTATTAACTATTTTTCTTAAATAGGATTTTCTCCTAAAAATGATCTCAGCTTCGTAAAATGGTGCCCAAGACGAGGCGGTTGCTGAGATCATCATGCATTTATTAAAATCATAGTTGTATAGGAGCTAATTAATTAAGACCACTCTAATGTGGGATACTTTATTGATGGATATAAATATCATAAGGTTCATTGTGATCTAGGGTTAAAGGTGGAGAACAATCTTATTTTTCCTCTCCAAGCAAATGTTTTGCAAAAGTAGATGTTGTCTCACTAGCAGATTCCCCACTAGCAATAAGAGGGAATACATGGGTTGAGTTCCCATTGTCTCTCACATGTTTAGTTATGAAATCCAATTAAATAGCCCCAAAGTGTTGCTCATAGAAATAGCCTTATTTTTTTATTAATAATGAATAACTGTTCAATTTAAAATTGCACTCAATTTAATTTCAACTATGAAAATGAGAGCTTACCCATATATATATATATATAATCTATTTTTAAGGTCATCTCCAAGCGAGACATCAATTTGGTGTATGAGATAAAGTCTACAAAGTTGTACATACACCACCCCCCTATGGATTTGAACATGTGACCTCCTAAGAGGAAACACATTCTCTTAACCATTAAGCCCACTCATGATGTACTTATATAATAATAATAATAATAATAATCTATTTTTAAGGTTGCCACCAAGCGAGTCACCAATTTGGTGTATGAGACCACCTTGTATGTGGGACAAGGGACCCCCCTCTACACAGTGATTTAACTAGTAAAGTCTACAAAGGTGTACATACACTACCCCCTTCTGGATTTTAACATGTTACCTCCTAAGAGGAAACACATGCTCTTAACCATATATTAAAGTCTCAATTTATTTTTAGTTTTCATATTTTAACATTTAAATTTAAACAATAAAAAAAATTATATGATTGATGTTTATATTTGAGTTGATAAATATTTAATCATATATTACTACTAAGATCTTTATTAATGGGTACGTTTTATTTATTTTCAATTAATTTTAATACATATATATATGTATATTTTTTAAAACATAAAGTTTCCAAAAAAAAATTATTTAATGTTGATATTTGTAATGCATGCACTATTACACAACTACACAAACAACCATCAGTGACTAAATACACACATAGAATTCTATATAGGCTCTATTTAAACAATAATTTAATTGAAAAATATTTAAACACATAACAATGAGTCAAACCAACTCATTAATGTGGAAGCATAGTTTATAACAACGTAATTTTCTTGATTATTGATTAAAATTTGATAAACAGTAAATAAATTGATTGTTGTGGCAATCGCACCAGTTCATTTATTTCTTCCTGACTATTCCATACCATTACCACATTCTCAACATTGGGAGACGGAATTCGACAATGTTGAACATTAACAACAAAGAACCTTCTGACTTGCAAGCTTTGAGGTCGAGATGTCAGAAGTCAGAAGCCGGCACTGGCCAAACAACAAAACAATGTCCCTCCCAACTTGCCAATTCTGACGTCGGCATGTCAGGATTTGGAAATCAGCATGCATCCAAGACATGCTTAAAACCAACCATATCGATATCAATGTCACCACAACAGTATAGTAAAAAAAATACATAACATTCTACTATGATGATTCCAATGTTGGCACGTCAACATCGGCACATAGACATTGAAGTCACAATTATGACTTCTCTAATTTCAAAGTTAAACCATTTCCTGGTTTTACAAAAATGACCAAGGCATTGTCTAAGTCTTGACATCATAAATTACTAACTTTTAATCACGTTTACAAGCAAACATCCATTCATCCCACTATTTCCAACACTTGAAACTCTTAAAAAAATCAAAGCAAAATGACTATAATGCATAAAGTTGATTTCTAAGGAAAAATATGCCATTTCAATAACATTATTCTTCTAGATAACCTCTCTAAAAAAATTAACATGACCAAAAATTTCCATTGCATAATTCACTAATTAGTTTATGCAAATCATAAATAACAACATTATCCTGACAGGAGTTAACATTCAAGTAAAACAAGAACTTCTCACCAAACACAATGTTATCCTGCTTGTTCCTTTTTTGGGAATTTCACCCTGAAATGAGCATTCAATACCATCTGGATCCCCCTGAGATGGAATCCAACATGCAAGTAGCTTAGAGCTCCGAAGGTAGGGTTTCCTATCTAGTATATCAGATCTGGATCAGTTCTCTTTTTTCCTTCCACGAAAATGTTCTCCAAGAATTACTTGAGAGAAAACAGGTAGAAAAATGATTCCTCTAATGATATATCAGAAACCCAAGCCTTTCCTTGGCTTGAGTCTTTATAGACAGACTTTTTAGTCAAAGGGACAGTTAAATCAAGAAACCTTGGTTTCTTGATTTAACCCTTTTCAATTACTTTGAGTAATTATTAATATTTTAACTTAGGAACTTTCTACCAATTCCTAATTAGAATTTTTAGTTTTTGGACTATTTATTATCTTTAGATAATAAATAATAATGGATGGAGCTTTTCTTTCTTTCTTTCATCATTAATATTATAAATATATTTAACTCTTTATACATACGATGTATAAAGTACACAATAATATAACACTTGTTAACATTTGTCTTTGGGCATCATATACCATGATCCCTAGACTTAGTCACACTTCTTCATTAAGGTCAAGTAGGTACATGATTTAGGTATACTAGGATAGGAAACTTAAACATCCTTGCATGTTATATTTCCCTTGTATAACATGGTAGTTCTTCAGTACTGATGAGAATACAAAAATTCAAAATTTAATTTAATCACTTATAAATAAGTATGATGAGATCAATATTTTCCTCGAGTCATTTTCACTCGTAAGTTATTAAATTATTTTCAATAACCCCTAGCGCTTACCAAAGCCCATACTCAATGCTTTAACAGGGAGTTACAACCTAGTGCAATTCCATATCTTTTCACTCAACACTAATGCTATCATGTACTTGTACGATAAACCTAGGGATACAATGGCCAAGGATCCGATGCTCCAGAGCTTATGCTCAACATCAACATGGAAGGATCGAGGGATTATTCCCAACACTTCCAAATCTTATCTTTTCATGCGTTCTAGAGAGACTCGCTCAAACAAAAATTTAAGTACTCATGTGCTCCATAGATTCTTTCTCAACACAAATCATCAATCACTTAAATGCTCCAGAGCTCCTTGCTCAACATAAATCATCAATCACTCAAGTACTCCAGATCTCCTCGCTCAACACAAATCATCAATCACTCAAGTGCTCCAGAGCTCCTCGCTCAACACAAATCATCAATCACTCAAGTGCTTGAGGGCTTCCCGGTCAACACAAAACATCTCATCAATCATGTGCTTTAGGGTCCACGCCCAACACAAACAAACATATATATATATATATATATATATATATATCATCAATAATTGGCTTACACCCAATATATAAAACAAATAATCATGTTCATATGCAGTGGGCTCTTTGACCCAATATAAAAATAAAACATCAAGATAATCATCATAATCAATAGGAACATGCCTATAAGTGTTAGGTCCAAAATTCGGGATATTACATCCCTCCCCACTTATAACAACACCATCCCTAGTGTTCTAGGGACTCAGAATGACATCGTGAAATAAGGCGAGGTAAGCCTTTCTCATGGTGGCTTCATTTTCCCAAGTAGCCTCATCAGTCTCAAAGTGCTTCCATTGCACTTTCAGCTAGACTACAGTGCGCTTCCGAAGCTACACCTCTCTCTTGTTCAATATATGAATAGGCTCAGGGGAAAAATCCCCTTTAGGTTCCACCTGTAATAGGGACCAATCAACAATATGTTTAGTATCATAAACATATTTCTGTAACAAAGACGCATGGAAAACAATATGGACTCTTACATGCACGGGTAATGCTAGTTCATATGCCACTGGCCCTTTCTTGGCTAGTATTTCACAAGGTCCACAAAATCTAGGTGCTAACTTACCACACCTACCCAAGCTCAATGAGCTTCATTTAGCTTTTACTTTCAAGTAGACATGATTGCCTATTTGAAACTATTTATCTTTTATTTTTCGATCCACGTAATGGTTTTGGTAGTCTTGTGCTTCTTTAAGATTCACCAAGACCTTTGTAACCAACTATTCCAAGCCCATCCAAAAATCAGGTCCTAACATGAGTCGATCCACTAGGCTATCACAAGTAACCGGTGTTCTACACTTCCATTCATAGAGTTCCTCAAAGGGACTCATCTTTGCAGAAGTATGAAAACCATTGTTATACACAAACTTTATGAGATGCAGGTAATCCTCCCACTTCATGGGGTTGTTCATGAAATACATCGAAAGCATGTCCTCAACAATCTGGTTTATTCTTTTTGTTTGCCCATATGTCTTCGAGTGATACGTAGTGCTAAAGTTCAACTGCATCTCCAATCCTGAGAATAAATATCTCCAAAAGTTTCTTATAAACTTAACATCTCGATCCGAGATGATTTCCTTGGGTATCCCATGCAATCTAAATATCTCCTTCAAGAAGATATCAACAATGTTCACTACTTTGTAGGTCGACTTCATAGGAATGTAGTGTGCTGCTTTCAACAACTTGTCGATGACCACAAAAATAGAATCATTTTGCTTCTTACTTTTCGGTAAACCGGTGATGAAATCCATACTGATGGCCTCCCACTTCCAATCCGGAATGGGTAATGGCTTTAGCAGTCCCGCGGGATGTTAATGCTCATATTTGACTAGCTGACATTCCTGACATTTCACAATAAACATTGCAATGTCAGCCTTTAACTTAGGCCAAAAAAAAGTGTCTCTTGACGACGGATATCATCTTTTTATATCCCGGGTGCCCAAAGTAGGGTGCCCGATGAAATTTCATGAGGATGCTGGACCGAAGGTACCCTCCTTCTAGAACAGACAAACAATCCCTGGACCATAGTAGTTTGGATTCATTTACCTTGTATTCTTTTTGTTGTTGAAACAACCTGTTCTCCTGGACCTTCTTAAGGATTTCCGCATAGAAGGGGTCAGCTCTATTGGACTCTCTAATCCTCTCATGAAAATCTGCATCGGTTTGACTCAAATTCACCTCATATATCATATGATTTCTTCGGTTCAAAGAATCAACAACCTTATTCTCTTTTCCCTTAATATGCTTTAGCTCGAAATGGTACTCACTAAGGAAATCCAACCACCTGGCTTGCCTTGCATTCAGATCTGGCTGATCAAATACATACTTCAGACTCAAATAAATACTTTAGACTCATATTGTCTGTCTTCAGAAGGAACTTCCTTCCCATGAGGTAGTGCCTCCACATCCTCAAAGCATGGATGATGGAATCTAACTCAAGATCGTGCATAGGGTAATTCTTCTCATGCTCTTTTAACTTCCACGATTCATAACAGATCGCATGATCGTTCTGCAAGAGGAGTCCTCCAAGTCCTTCCTTGCTTACATCCATGCAAACAACAAAATCCCCATCGGGATCCGCAATTTATAACACCAGTGCAGTCATCAAAAGTTGCTTAAGCTTTAAAAACTTTCTTCACACTTACTTGTTTTCTTCTACAAAGCGGTCCATAAGAACTTACTTGCTTTCTTCTACAAAGCGGTTATGGGGCAAGCGATTCTCAAGAAGTTCTCAATGAACTTTTTATAATATCTGGCTAATCCTGAAAAGGACCTAATGTTAGTGACACTAGAAGGGGTAGGCCAATCCTTTATGGCTTTAATATTTTTCAGGTCCACATCTATCCCTGTCTCGGAGATAATGTGACCTAAATACTATATCTATGGTTTGTAAAAATCACATTTACTAAACTTAGCATAAAAGCTGGTGTCCTCTCAACACTTGTAGTACTATGCGAAGGTGTTCTTCATGTTCTTATTTATTCTTCGAATAAACCAGTATGTCGTCAATAAACACCAAGACGAACTTATCATGATACCTACTGAATATGTTGTTCATCATACACATAAAGTTTGCGGGTGCATTGGCCAACCCAAATGACATCACTACAAACCCGTAGTGCCCGTACCTTGTTCGAAAGGTGGGTTTGTGAATATACTCATCATGAATCTGTACCTAATGGTTCCCAAATCATAGGTCAATCGTTTAAAATATTTCAGCTCCTCCCACCTGATCGAACAAGTCATCGATCCTAGGGAGTGGAAAACAGTTCTCAATAGTCATTTTTTTCAACTGGCGGTAATCGGTGCACATATGCATTGTACCATCCTTCTTCTTTACGAATAATATCGGTGCTCCCTAAAGAGACACACTGGGTCGGATATACCCTTTATCTATCAATTCCTACAGCTGTAGTTTGAGTTCCACCAACTCAGGTGTACACATGTGCTAAGGGGCTTTGGAAGCCGAAACTGATCCAAGGGTTACTTTGATGGAAAATTCTAGGTCTCATTTCATAGGTAATCTTGGATTTCCTTGGGAAACACATCCTTGAATTCTTCAAGAACATGGAAGTCTTCTATGTGTTGCTATCTATCAGACTCTATGTATCGGATGTTCACTGTAAGCAACTTGTAGCCCTTCCTGACACATCTCTTTGCTTGTAAGGAAGATATTTTCCTTACAGAAACTTTCTTTGGAGTGCCTTGAACCTTCACTTGGTTTCCTTGGCTTTCAGTACACAAGATAGATTTGTGTAAGAAATTGAGCATGACATGGTGTAGCTCCAACCAATCCATGCTGATAAATACATTGTACATTCCTAAAGGTAGGATGTTCAGGTTTATTTTCGTAGGAAAACCATTCAAGTTTACCTCACATTCTTTAACAATTTTCGAAACTTTCTGTTTCGTACCTATGGCTAACTGAACCAACCAAGGTTTATCATGTTTTATTTTTCCTAGTTTGCATTCATCAACAATTTTATGCGAAACATAGCTCCGGTAAGCATCGGGATCAATAAGTATTGAAATAGAAGTGTTCAAGATCTTACCTTCTATCCCAACCATTGTAGCTTGATGATATGCCTGTCGGCCATCCAATGTTGCATAAATCCACAATGTTCCAACTATGTCCTCAATAGTTGGTTCTTCTTGTAAGTTGTGCAAGACTCCACTAGTCTTGTTCTTACAATCTTGGGCATAATGAGGCCCACTACATTTCAAGCACTTGAGTTGTAGTGGGGTAGCATTGGCTCCACTTGCTACTGGCTTGTTAACATTAGCAGCTGGTACATAAGGATTCGTACCAAATTTATTGAAGTTATTGTTTGCTTGAAAGTTGTTATTCTGCTTTCTCTGTGGCTGTGGGTTAGACCCAGATTTGCGGTTATCAGAAAATTTCTTAGACTTGTCTCAGTTTCAGTTCATGTTCTCCTACCTTAGTTTTCCATGCTCATAATAAATCCTATATTTATGCAGTGTGGTATCCAAGGTCTTAGGCATGTCGAATTCAATCTTGTCCCAAAAACTGGGAGGAAGACATCCTAGGAACTATTGGATCTTTACCTTTTCTTCTTTGATGTATGGTACATAATGTAACACATCTAGAAATCTGTTAATAAACGCGTCCATAATCATGGATCCTGTGTGTAGTTCATGAAATTCTTTCACTTTCATGTCGATGAACCTTTCCGACATATATTTTTCTTGGAAATTTTTTCAGAAGGTATCCCAGCATATTTCTCTTAGCTCATATTTCTTGGTGTGTTTTAATTCTCTCCACCATCTTGTTGCCTTTCCATTCAAGTTATAGATGGAAAGATGATCCTTCATCTCACTTGAGTAGTTATGAACCTGAAAATATTTGCTCATTCCCAGTTGCCACTCTTCATCCTTCTCGCTAGTGTTTACTTCACCTTCATAGGTCGGGGCTCTTATTTTTCTAAAATCCAGTTGAAGACTGTCATTTCTTCTTTGTTTCTTTCTTCGGGGAGAAAGAGAGCCATTACTGGAAGGACTTTAATGATCTCCTTTCGGTACTTCAGGCGTACATTCTTCTTTTTCTTCTTCTCTTGGGTTGCTGGCCCGTTGTTGAGGCCTGGAAAATTGCAGGTAACAACAGTTAGGGATTCTCCCCAATAAATGTTCCCAACTAGCCCGTTACTATTTGGTATGGGGAATCTGTCCGGTTTACAGTCCGACTACCGTAGGTCAAGTAACAAATTAAAAGGTTTTACCGGTTACGGCCCAGACCACCGTGTATATTTTTAGTTTTTTGTGTTTAAGTATGATGTGCAAGTGCCTATCTAAAAATGCAGATTGATAGAGATAACGAGGAGTGTCACAATGTG
>LPNX010728459.1:144256-157933 GCA_001517045.1 Pseudotsuga menziesii
TGCTAAAGTACATTACACATTTCAAACAATGAGATATTTGCCTTAGCCTTTTTAATGTCTTCCACAACATCATACCTCATCTCGGGTTCTTTGAGATTATTCTTGACATTATCAATCTTGTCTTCAACAGGATTAATAGCCATGTTAATTTTCTTTGGATTTTGACTTGAAATGGTAAATTTAGGTATTTTAACAGTTATAGTGTTGTTTTGTATCTTCTTCATATTTTCTTGAAGTCTCTTAATTTTAGGAAGTATCGACTTGTCGTCTTTTCCCAAACCCTGACTTCTTGTTGTCACATTGGTTTCTGATGTTTCCTCTTGTTTACGAGAACCTTCTTCTTTTGTATAAATCATTAAGACATAGTCCCATAAAACCAGTGTATCTTCCTCTTGTTTTTCTGTGGATTGATTATCTTTTTCTTCCTCCTTATCAGTTTCTCTTAGTTTGGAGTCCAATAATTTATTCATTGCCAATGTCATAGAATTTATCCAATGGTAGAAATTCTTCTCAAAATGAGGTTGCTGATGAAAGGTGCAAAAATTATCCATTCCTAAATCAGTTAAATTCATTGTCGCACGAATGTGTGGAGGAGGTTTAGGTTGATTGTTGTCCTCCCACTTTTTAGAGTAAGGCTTATATGATTTGTGAGCTTCCTTTTCTTTTTCTAAATCTATTACTATGTTGGATAAGTTCTGCGTCATCTTCAACATCCCTTCAAAATCTTGTGACTACTCATCCTTAGGCTTAGTCAGTAATAAAGGTTTCTTACCTCCAAAAGTCTTTTCTTCCGATTGTACAGGATAATTCTCTATGCTCTCCATCTCAGCCTCTACCCTCTCAGCTTCCTCATAGGTTTCTGATAATGTAAGTTTGACTGATATCTTGAAAAACATGGCCAAGTTAGGCCCTAGAGCTAAAGTATAGTATTCAATCAGAGGTTTTTTAGATGGCTTATCAGCTACGGTAAATTTTTTTACATAAGCAGCAAATATTTGAGTGAAATTATGCACTTTTTCCTTCCTTCCTTTCTTTAAAGTGCATAACCCTTTCGATAAGGATGCATGTGTTTTCTAAACTGCATATTTACTTCTAAATATTCTCTCAAATGTGTCCCAGACTATGATTGAATTTATAGGAAGGGAAAAATACCATGAGGCTGTTGTTCCTTTCAGGGTGTGTGGAAACAATCTACAGACCACATCTTCATGCTCTCCTACTCGTAGTCCTTCTATAGCCAAGTAAAAAATTTGCAAATGATCATCTACCAGAATTGTTTCATTTAGGTCAAACTTAGGCAACATTTTGTGAAAATCTTGAGGCAAATCATGCAAGGGAGGTGTCAGGTTTAAAGGTGAGCTAGCCCTCCAAGCAGGTGGTGGAGGTGGTGGGTTTGTGTTTGCATTATCCATAATTCTGAGTGGAGAATGAGGTTGTGACTGAATAGGGGTATGCAAAGGTGAACAATAAGGTGAACCTGGGTCCAATTGATTCAAAGGTTGGTCCACCTCCTGTAAGGCTGCTTCTACCAATTCTTCAAGATCTTCTACCAACACTGAATCTTCTAACTTAGGGCGATCTTTCTTCTAATATTCTCTTTTGGGTAAGATAGGAATAATCAGTAATCCTCTGATATTTTTCGCATATTCCCTAGTAATTCTTCTCATATCATCAACTACTTCGTTATCGACAGGATAAAGATACCCTCTATATTCAGCAGTTGTATTGTGAAACAAACTGCTTTCGAAACTATCACCGATGGAGTAATTTCGAGGAAATAGGTTTCCTCGACCAGCCATGCACTGGCGGCCCTCCTTCTAGTGCCAAAAACTATTGAGGACTGGAAAATCACAGGTAACAACAGTTAGGTATTCTCCCCAATAAACGTTCCCAACTAGTCCATTACTATTTGGTATGGGTAATCCGTCTGGTTTACGGTCTAGCTACCGTAGGTCAAGTAACGAATTAAAAGGATTTACCGGTTACGGCCTGATCCACCGTGTATATTTTTAGTTTTTTTTGTTTAAGTATGATGTGCAAGTGCCTATCTTAAAATGTAGATTGATAGAGATAATGAGGAGTGTCACAATGTGATGCGTAGGTTCTTACCTCTCGTATTGACTCTCTCGCATCTAAATCACACACAACAAGAAACTAAATTTAACTAGCTAACCTATCCCTAGGGAGAAAAATTATCAGTTATCAATGAGTAATGTATTTCTATGCATGCATTAAGAAAAATTATAGATAGTTGTTACTTATTTCAAAACACATGAACATTAATAGAAATATGAACAACAAGATAGCTTATTTTTTATGACAACCTTCATTACTCATAGTGGAAATTTCATAGAATAAACTAGAGTGCATTCATAACATGAACAGAGATTCAATTTGTTAGAATGATCTCACAGTTAATGGACATAAGATGAAAATGAAATAGTTCACATTCAACTGATCCATAGCAAAGCATTTGAAGCATTCCACCAAACTTTCTCCAGTAGAAACTTGTAATTCTTTATTGTAAAAGGAAGTATTTCTTCCTACAATATAGTCTCACAAATCGCCTGCGAAAAAATTCCCCCCCTGCCTCTTTCATCTAAACACTCCTTTATTTATACAAAAAAGAAAAACCTTTGGGCTACCCCTCGATGACCTTTGGGCTTCCTCAACCTTTCAGTTCCAAAATCTTGTCTTGTAGTATGTGCTCATAATTTATACAATCTATTACATTTTAAGTTAAAATTTAAGAGCACTTTATGAAAAGGGACCAGCTTGGTCGCTGATAAACTTTTTCCAAGCCTGGGCCTCTACTGCTATCTATCTGCTCAATAATCTGTTGGTATTTTTGAGATCCTATTAATCTCAGGCCCTCACTTTCTTCTTCTCTTTTCTTTATTTTTGCTTCTTCATTTCTCTTTCTCTTCCTTCCTTGTTGCCTCCTCTGCAGCTCTCTTATGCTTTTGTCTTTTAGACATATCTTCTCTACAGCAATCACCCTATCATAACCATACCATGTTCTTATACCATTTATATTTTACGAAAGTAACAAAAAACTGTATCAGTCTATTTACCTCCTCCATATGCATTCTGTAAAATAAACTATACACAGTATTAATGCATGAAAAGAAAAGAAAAATGACAAGGAAAAGAAAATCATGTAAGTTGTGTCTCGAAATCTTCTAAGTCAACTGTATATAACCAAAATAACAACCCCGATAGAACATATTCCTCCTTTTAATCCAGGTCACATCTGAACAAACTCAAAATCCTTCGATAAAAGTATGAACTACATTTCCACTACTGCTAATCTCCAAAACACTAAACTCTGTACTGTGCTCCTCAGCGTATATAATCCCTAATGGTAGTTGAAAACACTAAGTGCCGAGAGGTTTGTCCAATTGATAGCCACAATGGAAGACTCACAAACAACTAAAAACCCGTCGGTGATCGGAAGCTTTAAACATCGGGCAGATAGTTCAATAGATAGCCACAACAACGGCCAACAAACAAACTACGGGCCCCACGATAACATAACCCATCGACGGTCGAAATCTCTAAGCACTAAGGATCGGAACTTTAAACCTAAATGCTTCCACAATGTCGATGATTCAAACTTAAACATTTTTGCAGTCTCGGCAATGCCAAGCACTATTATTGCGGTGATTGTGTATCGGCGATCGGAACCATTAACAATTAACTCCCACAACGCAGTATCAGTGAGATAAAAAAGAACCATTCGACTTACTCTATCGGTGATCAAAGAGACTAACCACTACAGCATCAAAACTTCAAACCACAACATTCTTCGCAATGTCAGCAATAAAAAAAAATATTATTGCGACTTAAAACGTATCAAAGCTCAAACGTCTAAGTTATAAGCGATCGAAAACACTATTCTTCGAGTCACTTATCAATTTTCCTCTAAAACTTCAGCGAACTCGAGGATAAGTCCTCCGATCCACTCTTGAAACTCACTCTGATAGCAATAAAAAACAAATCATCGATAGTCAAAAGGTTTAACAATAAAACAAAAAAGTGGTAAAGGCCACGGATCGGTGAGAAAAGAATTTTCCATTGGGACATTCGTCATTTCCCTTCCGAAACATCGGTGGCATAAAGGACTAATTCCCCAACTCAATCTTCAACAAACTCTCAACAGCGAAAAAAAATGAAATCATCGAAAAATCAAAAATGTTAATCTCTGAGAAACAAAACTCCACAGTCATTTGTTGCATTGGCTAAGCAAACGACAATACGAGCTCATTCAAATTCCAAAACAAACGAAAAACAATTTACCATACTTCTGACCTCAAAAGATCAAAGTTTATAGCAGAGGAATGACTAATTTCAAGAAACCAAACAATCCTAGGCTAGATAAAATCAAAAGGAGGGTCCAAATTTGAAAAATTTGGGGAAAAAGGTTGCAGCTGCAACAGTTGGCCACTACCTGGCGAACATAGATCTCTGAACACTTTCTTCTTCGATCAACAGACTCTTTTGACAATAAATACCAACATGTTGAATTCTTCTAGGTGTCTTGATTTCCCAAATGACAGATGTATGTACTTTAATCATTGATGATAGTCCAATTTAAGGAAAATGGAAACCAAGATTTCAAAGTCTAGATAACTCTTTTGAGGCTAGGGATATGAGTTCAAGTTTTTTCCTCTCTCTTTGGGTAGCTCCCAGCTTGGGAACCACAGGATTGTAACATATGGTAAACAGAAATATTCGTTTGTTCCTCATTCCCATGCCATTTTGCGCTTTTGTGCTTTTGGACTTTTTGTTGTTTCTGAGTCCTCCTGGATGCCTTCTTTCTAAATTTTTTATTCAAGCTCCTCTATCCATAGTGTCCTTTTGTGTGAGAGATGTATTGATTTTTCAGCTCACGAATGGAGAAGAACTTTGGCAATCTTGTACTCATATGATTCAGTACTTTGTTTTGATACATATTGCTTTCTTAAGAGATTTTGACTCTTATTTTCCCTTTGGCTTTCAATTCTTTGCATGGGATCATTTAAATATAGTATATTGTTACCTTTCTTCCTCTCCATGGGTCTTTGCTGTCACCCCCTAAGACATTTTGAAATGTGAGATGGATTGAGCCTCGAAAT
Source organism: Pseudotsuga menziesii (assembly GCA_001517045.1). NCBI lineage: Eukaryota > Viridiplantae > Streptophyta > Pinopsida > Pinales > Pinaceae > Pseudotsuga > Pseudotsuga menziesii. The sequence continues at coordinate 149,374 of LPNX010728459.1, forward strand.
AGTATTCCAAACCTTTTGATCCTGAGTTATTTTACAAGGATTAAGTAGGACTTCAATGTGTTCATAGCCATTTAGGAAAACTGCTAAACTAGAAGAAATTCTTTCAAATAAATCAGTAATACACAGTCCTATCATCAAGGATTTTAGTTAATCCAAAATTATGATGAACTCCATGCAACCAAAAGTTGTGCTTCTTTATTAAAATCAATCAAACCCTAAATACAAAAAACAAAAATAAACAAATCAAAACAAACAAAGAAATCAGTTTATTTATGTACAATATAACCAAGAAACAAAAATCAAGAAAAATAAAGTTTGAGAACTAAACCATTAACTAGTAAGTTCTCTTCCCACCCCTGTAAATCTTGGAACTTGTGAGTTGAGGGGCTAAGCTTGACTACAATTTGAAAAGGGGCTACCCATTATCTATTTCTACCGAACTTGAATTAAAAACTACATCTGAAACTAAATCTACTATTTTACAGTCAATCTCATCAGCACGTGAAAATCAAAGGAGATCGGGCTAGGTGTCTGGTGTACTGCTAGCCTCTTCAACCTGGTAATTTCCCGGTTCTAGTTCAATGAAGTAATTTCCCAACACAGAATTCACTGGTTCATTTTTTCCCTCCAACTAAGTAACATTGTACTTCATCTGAGGCTCCCTTAATACTTTTATCTAATTGGGACTTCCCTTATGAGGCAGCCACAGATGTGACCAATCTGATACGAAGTATCCATCTAGCCTTGCCGACCAGTCTCGACTCAAAACAAGCCCATAAACATCAAGTATGTCTGCTACTACAATATCGACGTACTGACATACCCTCTCATTTGCAGATAAGCAAACTATAACATCTTCCATTTCACCGATTACTTTCATAGTTGTCTTGTCTAACTGAAGAACCCGCGAGGTAGATGGTTTAGGTTGTCCATTGATTTTCTTGCAGACTGAAACTAGAATAACATTGATTGATGCCTTTGAGTCTACTAAATAGTTGTGCACAATATAGTTGAAAATCTCAAAAGTTAGGAGAAAAGGTGGGATTTTATACTTAGACTTACCTCCCACACTTGCTTCACCAATTTCTTCTTCAGGTTAGTTGTAAGTCGGAAGCTCTTCTTCTGGTACTTCAAGTGCTTTTAACAATTTCTCTTTCTGCTGAGGTACATTACACATTTCAAACAATGAGATATTTTCCTTAGCCTTTTTAATGTCTTCCACAACATCATACCTCATCTCAGTTTCTTTGAGATTCTTCTTGACATTATCAATTTTGTCTTCAACAGGCTTAATAGGCATGTTAATTTTCTTCGGATTTTGACTTGAAATGGTAAATTCAGGTATTTTAACATTTGTAATGTTCTTTTGTATCTTCTTCATATTTTCTTGAAGTCTCTTAGTATTAGGAAGTATCGACTTGTCTTGTTTTACCAAACCCTGACTTCTTGTTGTCACATTGGTTTCTAATGTTTCCTCTTGTTTCATAGAACCTTCTTCTTCTGTATCAAACATTGAGACACAGTCCCATAAAACCAGAGTATCTTCCTCTTGTTTTTCTGTGGATTGATTTTCTTTTTCTAGGCTCCTTATCAGTTTCTGTTAGTTTGCAGTCCAATAACTAATTCATTACCAATGTCATATAATTTATCCATTGGGGGCAATTCTTATTAGAATGAGGCTGCTGATGAAAGGTGCAAAAATTATCCATGCCTACATGAGTTAAATTCATTGTTGCAAGACTGTGTGGATGAGGTTTAGGTTGATTTTTGTCCTCCCACTTTTTATAGTAAGGCTTATATGATTTGTGAGCTTCATTTCCTTTTTCTAAATCTATTACTCTGTTGGATAACTTCTGCATCATCTTCAACATCCCTTCAAAATATTGTGACTTCTCATCCTTAGGCTTAGTCAATAATAAAGGTTTCTTACCTCCAAAAGTCTTTTCTTTCGACTGCACAGGACAATTTTCTATGCTCTCCATCTCAGCCTCTACCCTCTCAGCTTCCTCATAGGTTTCTGATAATGTAACTTTGACTGATATCTTGGAAAATATGGCCAAGTCAGGCCCTAGAGCTGAAGTATAGTATTCAATCAGAGCTTTTTCAGATAGCTAAGCTACAGTAAAAATTTTAGATAAGCAGCAAATCTTTGAGTGAAATTATGCACTTTTTCCTTCCTTTCTTTCTTTAAAGTGCATAACCCTTTCATTAAGGCTACATGAGTTTTCTGAACTGCATATTTACTTCTAAATATTCTCTCAAATGTGTCCCGGTCTGTGATTGAATTTGTAGGAAGGGAAAAATACCATGAGGTTGTTGTTCCTTTCAGGGTGTGTGGAAACAATCTACAGACCACATCTTCATGCTCTCCTGCTCGTAGTCCTTCTATAGCCAAGTAAAAAAATTGCAAATGATCATCTACCAGAATTTTTTCACTTGGGTCAAACTTAGGCAATATTTTGTCAAAATATTGAGGAAAATCATGCAAGGGAGGTATTAGGTTCAAAGGTGACCTAGCCCTCCAAGCAGGTGGTGGAGGTGGTGGTTTTTCGTTTTCATTAGTCATAATTCTGAGTGGAGAATGAGGTCGTGACTAAATAGGGGTATGGAAAGGTGAACAATAAGGTGAACCTGGGTCCAATTGATTCAAATATTGGTCAACTTCCTGTAGGGCTGCTTCTACCAGTTCTTCAAGATCTTCTACGAACACTGAATCTTCTAACTTAGGGAGATCTTTCTTCTGATATTCTCTTCTGGGTAAGATAGGAATAATCGATAATCCTCTGATCTTCTTCACATATGCCCTGGTAATTCTTCTTAGATCATCAACTACTTCGTTATCGATAGGATAAAGATACCCTCTATCTTCAGGAGTTCAATTGTGAAACAAACTGCTTTCGAAACTGTCACCGGTGGAGTAATTTCAAGGAAATAGGTTTCCTCGGCCATCCATGCACTAGAGGCCCTCCTTCTAGCACCAAAAACTGTTGAGGCCTGGAAAATAAAAGGTAACAACAATTAGGGATTCTCCCCAATAAACGTTCCCAACTAGCCCGTTATTGTTTGGTATGGGAAATCCGTTCGGTTTACGATTCGGCTACCGTAGGTCAAGTAACAAATTAAAATATTTTACCAGTTACGGATTGGTCCACCATGTATATTTTTAATTTTTTTTTTTTAAGTATGATGTGCAAGTGCCTATTTAAAAATGCAGATTGATAGAGATAACGAGGAGTGTCACAATGTGATGTTCAGGTTCTTACCTTTCATCTTAACTCTCTCGCATCTAAATCACATATAGCAAGAAACTAAATTTAACTAATTAACCTATCCCTAGGGAGAAAAATGATTAGTTATGAATGAGTAATGTTATTCTGCGCATGCATTAAGAAAAATTACAGGTAGATGTTACTTATTTCAAAACACATGAACATTAATAGAAATATGAACAACAAGATAGCTGATTGTTTATGACAACCTTCATTACTCACAGTGGAAATTTCATAGAATAAACTTGAGTGCATTCATAACATGAACAGAGATTCAATGAGTTAGAACGATCTCATAGTTAATGGACATAAGCTGAAAATGAAATAGTTCACATTCAACTGATCCATAGCAAAGCATTTGAAACATTCCACCAAACTTTCTCTAGCAGAAACTTGTAATTCTTTATTGTAAAATGAAGTAGTTCTTCTTACAATATACTCTCACAAATGGCCGGTGAAAGAAGTCCCCCCTGCCTCTTTCACCTAAACACTCCTTTATTTATTCAAAAAAGCAAAATCTTTGGGCTACGCCTTGATGACCTTTGGGCTTTTTCAACCTTTCAGTTCCAAAATTCTGTCTTGTAGTATGTGCTCATAATTTATACAATCTGTTACATTTTAAATTAAAATTTAAGAGCACTTTATGAAGAGGAACCAGCTTGGTCACTGATGAACTTTTCCAAGCCTAGGCCTCTGTTGCTATCTATATGCTCAATAATCTATTGGTCTTTTTGAGATCTTGTTAATCGTAGACCCTCAATTTCTTCTTGTCTTTTCTTTATCTTTGCTTCTTCATTTCTCTTTCTCTTCCTTCCTTGCTGCCTCCTCTGCAGCTCTCTTCTATTTTTCTCTTTTAGACATATCTTCTTTACAACAATCACCCTGTCATAAACATAGCATGTTCTTAGACCATTTAGATTTTACCAAAATAACAAAAATGGTATCAGTCTATTTACCTCCTCCATATGCATTCTGTAAAATAAACTATACACAGTATTAATGCATGAAAAGAAAAAGAAATGACAAGGCAAAGAAAATCCTGTAAGTTGTGTCTTGAAATATTCTAATTCCATTGTCTGTAACCAAAATCACAACCCCAATAGAACAAATTCATCCTCTTAATCCAGGTCGCATCTAAACTAACTCAAAATCCTCGGATAAAAGCATGAACTATATTTCCGCTACTGCTAATCTCCAAAACACGAAACTCTATACTGTGCTCCTCATCAAATATACTCCCTAACTGTAGTTGAAAACACTAAGCGTTGAGAGTTTAGTCCAATTGACATCCACAACAGTAGACTCACAAACAACTAAAAACCCGTCGATGATCAAAATCTCTAAACATCGGGCGGATAGTTCAATAGACAGCCGCAACGGCAGGAAACAAACAAAATGCAGACCCTGCGATAACATAACCCATCGACGGTCGGAAGCTCTAAGCGCTAAGGATTGAAACTTTAAACCTGAACACTTCCACAGTGTCAGTGATTCAAACTTAAACATTTATGCACTGTCGTCAATTCCAAGCACTATTATCGTGGTGATTGTGTATCTCCAATCAAAACCATTAACAACTAACTCCCACAATGTAGTATCAGCGAGATATAAAAGAACCATTCGACTTACTCTGTCGACGATTAGAGAGACTAACCACTACACCATCAAAACTTCAAACCACAACATTATCTGCAATGTCAGCGATAAAAAAAAAGTATTATTGTGACTTAAAAGGTATCGGAGCTTAGACATCTAAGTTGTCGGTGATCGGAGAGACTAATCACTATAGCATCGATGATTGAAAACACTATTATTTGGGTCACTTATTAATTTTCCTCCGAAACATCGGCAACATCGAGGAGAATTCCTCTAATCCACTCTTGAAACTCGCTCTAATAGCAATAAAAAACATATGATCGGCAGTCAAAAGTTTTAACAATAAAAAAAAGAGGTAAAGGCCACGGATCTTTTCTTTCATTCAGACTGTCTTCTCTAAGACTTCGCAATTATGCTTGAAGACTGTGTATAGTCTTCAAAATATCAGAATTCAGCTCCACCACTAGTTCTGCTTCTGGGGTGGGGATGTTCATCTTTCCTTGTAGGCTGTTATCTTCCCTAGTGTTCATAAACTGAACTGTTCAGTAAAAGTTTCCTGAAATTTCAAAAATTTTAAATAACTAAAAATTTTCCTGTTAGTAACAATTTTAATACCATACTTTATTTTCTTTGCAGTAAATGCTTTGTGTGCCCATGGGTCTCTTAGTATTGAAACTGGGCTCTGATACCACTTGTAATGTCCTCAAAAAATCAAAGAAAAAAATCATTAGGCTAGTAAATACTACCTATACGGAACATTATTTGACTTGCGGAAATATAGCGTAAACTACATGTACCACTGTTTACTCATAAGTTGTTCTTACGTTCTTTCATTTTACTTTCAGTCTTTATTATTAATGTATTGTACTTACAATAGTGTACTGTTGGTTACTGCTTATTTCTTATGATTATACATTTGTCGTGTATGTTTCGTTACTTGCTTATATGCTTCATTCTTTCTGCGTAGTCTTACTTGTTATTTATTAAGTCCTAAGTTAACTTTGTTTGTGGAAACAAAGTGGGTGGAGTGGTGGGACTCATTCTTTCATGACGATCTGAGAGTTAAAATTATTCACTTGAATAGCAGGCTTACTTAGTTATTCAAACTAAGGCACCTCTTTTATCTCATATGCATATTATACTTAGCGACGAAGAATTTAAAGAGCACTAAACATTGTGGTTATTAGCATACCTACTGTTTGTTAATATGGTCCTTTACCGACACAACTTGTGAGCAAGGTAAACTCTATTTCCATTCATTTATTTAAACTAGATAATTTATCTATGTTATCTCTACTAATCAATATATTTATAATTCATGTTTTTACTTTATTAAAACACTAACATAATCTACTATTTTTATTTGCAGATTATAACTTGGATTGAGATCGGAATTGGATTTTATATTAGCATTGATACCATGGAATATTCCATATGCCATGGTTGCTAATCATTAAGCTTAGTGGACCTGTACAATATTAATGCTTAAGCCTAATTCTAACGATATATATATCCTACGTTCTACTTTCAAACATAGTTCAAGGACTTTGGGTTGGCGAAATATATTAAAGGGTCTGTCATTTATACTATACCCTATACGATACCTTGTGAGCAAGCTTGGGGTGGCGAGTTATGATATGGTTGAAGCATATTTTAATGGGGTTTAAGCCTTGCATGTGGATGGAGGCTATCGTTACTACAACGATACGAAACTATGACAAAGTGGGTTTTGACCTTGATAATGGACACCAGGTGGTGCCATTAATGCACCTTGGTTTTTGTGGCAGCCCAAGCTTAGGGCTTGGTTCACGATAGACTTGTAATTTTGCTTGGTTGTTTGGGGTTTGGTCTTGGCTCTACGGAGGGGAAATGGAGGCGACCTCCATGGCATCGAAGGTAAGGGCCTATCTATGTTTCGTTTTCATCATTTGGGTTGGGGCTTCTCTGTGGGGTTTTGATGAGTGTTTGAGCTTGTGTAAACAGTCTTGGGTTTTTATATAATTTAGGATTTTAAGACGTGGATGCGAATCATCGTGCCCTTCAAGCTCTGTGTATGAATTATGTTATTGAACTTGTATTTTGGATCAGGGATTTTATGCCTAGGAAACACCATTGCTTGCAAAGGTGAAAAATCCCATGGTGTGACTATGTAAAACTTGACTTACGATATTGCAATTACTGTGTAAATATATACTGTGTTTACGAAATGGAAATGGTTATTGTATTTACTATGTATGTGTTGAATTTATGCTGCGCTATTTGGTTTCTCTGTGGGTTAAATATGGCATTCTCCTTCGTTAATGGGTTGTGTATTTTGTTTGTATTTTAATGGGGACTTGGTTGTAGTGATAATAGCGTATGGCTTGGGCCATGCCCTATGTGGCTTAGGCGCTTTCCATGGAAGCTGTGAAATCATTGAAAGTGCTAGTTTGTTGTTTATATATATACTGTGTATTTTATTTTATAAGTTGTGGCTTAGGTGAATGATGTGCATAGATTAAGGGGTTTTTTAATTTACTATTATCGTTTTCTTATGGTGTATTGTGGACTGTGGAAAAACCTAGGTATAACCTAGAATGGCTTCGTCACTATATGTTGACTTTAAAAAGTGACTGTGTAATAATTATTTTGGCTAAGGCCGTGCTTACAACATAAGGACATATGCATAAGCCTCACAAATTAGTTGTAGCATATTTGTTTTTTTATTTATAGTATTGTGGTTATTATAATGAATCCCACATACATTAGTATAGCATGGCCTGTGTGAAAATATAAACGATCCTAAAGGTTTTAAATCCTGGCAATTTACTTTGTAAAAAATATGGATTATTAAAAGATTGCTCAAGTATTTGTAAAAGATTACTGTGCATGTAATTTATGTAATGGTGTTTATTCCAGCCTACGACTAGGGTTTGATTACCCAGAGGGGTCGATGTCGTGACCTCTGTTTAAATTAAGGGTTTTATTAATTAGTTAATGGTATGGGATGGATGTGCGTATTAGTTAGATGGAACTTGAATGATTTTATGTAATGCGATTATGATAATATGTAATTAAGGCTGTGTGTTTTATATAATGAAACAGATATTCGACATTCGGCCAAACGTAGGGTCACGATACTGATCCAGGAGGATATAGGTGGCCACCCACCTATTCCACTTGGACCCCCACCATTTTTTCTTTTAGTTTTCCAATTTCCTTAATTGCAGCACAATTTACTATTTTTTGGCAGTTTTCGGGTCCTAAACTTCGAGAGCCATTTTGAGGCCCTAAATGACGTTTTTTTGGCATCGACTGGTCCAAAAAATATGAATACATTTCGGACTGAATATTTTTTGTTTATGGATGTAGTCCTTAAACAAATATTTCTAACGATGTATCATGCGCGTCAAATGGAGGTAGTATGCTAAAGTTACGACCCCAGGAAATTGATGTACCAAGTTACCCAATGGGGCTCAATTTCTAGCGTTTCGCCTCCTAGGGTTAGGTTTTTGGATGTGTAGGGTTTCCATTGTTTCTCAATAATATATAGGCCTTCGAGCCTCATTGTAACACAGAGAGTTCATAGGCATGTATCTGCCACATCTCTTCTCAAAGATAAGCTACCAGCACTCTAGCTAGTTTATTTCCATTCTGTATGTAAACAAGTTTCAGTTATCGATTAATGAAATGAAGTGTTATTTCCACTGCATATT
>LPNX010728459.1:169904-192854 GCA_001517045.1 Pseudotsuga menziesii
AGGAGCAATGAAGCTCCAATATATTGTGACGGAGGAACAGATAGCTGATGTATTGACAAAGCCATTGGCTAGTCTGAAGTTCAAGTACTTCAGGGAGAAGCTTGGTGTTCTCCAGATCGAGGTTTCCTCCAAGGGAAAGTGATGAGTCCCAAAGCCATTCTGATGAGCAGGTCAGATGTAAGGGCTGAGCCATTCTGTCATGGTGAGAGGATTGGTTCCTTCCATGTCAGATATGAGTGCTGAGATCCACAGCCATTCTGACGAGTAGGTCAGATATAAGGGCTGAGCCATTCTGTCATGGTGAGAGAATTGCTTCCTTCCATGTCAGATATAAGTGCTGGCCATTCTGTCGAGTAGGACAGATGTAAGGGCAACTGCCATTCTGGGAATGGAGGCACCTAGTCAGTTACCAGGACAACTCAGTCTAGGACTGAGAAGCCATTCTGATGTGATAAAGGGATGTGTTCCCACTTGATCAAATGTAAGGGTTGAACCATTCTTTCATGGCTAAAGGATTAGGTTCCTTCCATGTCAGATGTGAGTGTTAGACATTCTGACGAGCAGGTCGGATATAAGGGCAACTTTAATTCTCTAGGAGAATGGAGGCACCTAGTCAGTTACCAGGCAGCTCATTCGAGGACTAGGGGCCATTCTGATATGACTATAGGATTGGTTCCTACAAGATTAGATATGAGTGCAAGCCCTTCCACCATTGTGAGCAGGATGTGTTCCCACCTGGGTGGATGTAAGTGCAGAGCCTTTTCACAGATGGTAGTAGGTGTGTCCTACCATGCTGGTGATTGTAAGTGCTTATCCTTTCCACAGATGGTAGTAGGTGTGTCCTACCATGATAGTGGCTGTGAGTGTTGTGCCTTTTCATAGATGATAGTAGGTGTGTCCTATCATGCTGGTGACTATAAGTGCAGTGCCTTTTCACAGATGGTAGTAAGTGTGTCCTACCATGCTGGTGATTTTAAGTGCTAAGCCTTTCCACAGATGGTAGTAGGTGTGTCCTACCATGCTGGTGGATGTGAGTGATGTGCCTTTCCATAGATGATAGTAGGTGTGTCCTATCATACTGGTGGTTGTAAGTGCTGAGCCTTTTCACAGATGATAGTAGGTGTGTCCTATCATGCTGGTGAATGTGAGTGTTGGGCCATTCTAATATGATTATAGGATTAGTTCCTACATTATCAGATGTGAATGTTGGGCATGCCTTTCTGACAAGTAGGTCAGATGTAAGTGCTGGTTGAAGACCTACATGATGGCTAGGCCTACAACCAGCATGAAAAAGGGCTGGCTCTGTAGAACTTCCTGTGATGAGAAGAATCATGAGATAGCACCGGTGATGATCCAAATCGAGTGATGATCGAGATCCAGTGATGATAGCCAGTGATGATCCAGATCGAGTGATGATGATCCAGCAGTGATGATCCATATTGAGTGATGATCGAGATCCAGTGATGATAGCCAGTGATGATCTAGATCTAGTGATGATCCAGATCCAGTGATGATGATCCAGCGGTGATGATCCAGATCCAGTGATGATGATAGCCAGTGATGATCCAGATCCAGTGATGATCGAGATCCAGTGATGATGTCCCATGATGATCCAGATCGAGATATGATCCAGATTCAAAGATGAAGATGACTTGAAGATGAAGATGACTTGAAGATGAAGATGACCTGAAGATAAAGATGACTTGAAGACAAAGATGACTCAAAATACTTGAGGTGCAGATGACTAGATGATCCAGTTGATACAGAGAAGAAGACCAGTACTGAAAATTGTGTCGAAAGAATACCTTCCTAGTTAAGAGGGAGCGTTGATGTATTGGTAACTTTGGAATGTATTCATCTATGTATCTTATGTATTGTAACCCGATGTTTATTATGAGATGTATCTATTATGTATTTGAGTCATGTTTTCATGCCCCGATGTTCTGATCGGGAGGATCAATAATGTAAACAAGTCATGTCAAGTCACAGTGGGTAACTCTCCGATTGTGTAAGAGTTAAAGTCCCCACAATTCCGAGGCACTAGGGTTATTAGACACTCCTAGAGATGTCGACTCTACTAAGTAATTGTTAAGTGAGGCTGACATGTAGGAGTGCACTTCAAGTGAACGAAAGAATATAAATAGAGAGTGAGCCTCTCTATTTAACACACACATCACTCACACACTCAAGTGTAGCGCATTGTTGAGGAAGGAGAAGACACTAGGACTAGACAAGAAGAAGATTACTGCTATTGAGAGATCACTTACTGTTTTGGGGATTTTACTATTTTGGTGTTGATTCTATCTCTGAGGTAGTTGTGGGGTTTTCTCCATTTATGGTTTCCCTGATCAAAAACACTGTGTTCATTGTCTCTTGTGTTTGATTGCTGTACTTGTTATTCTCTCAGTAAATATCCTAACATAATGCTAGCTTAATGTTGAAAAACTAACACAAATTCTAAGATGGATAAGAGTTTCTTTAAGAGTTGATTCCTTCGTATTCCTCATCATTTGAGGGATCTTCTTTGGATGGTGAGAGCTTGATCTTCAGTTGCTCCCATCTTCTCTTCTCTTATTATGAGTCGAGCTTCTTCTTCTTATGTGTGCTCTTCCCAGAGTCTGTTGAAAGTAATTACTTCCTTCTGGCACACATTCTTCGCATGAATGAATCCCATGATCCTGGGAGGCCATTCAAGGTGGCTTTCATTACTGTTGCATTGTCCACTTCTTCTTCTACTTCTACAAGTTGTTATTTGATTTGAGAGCCCCTTGTGAAGTATGACTGTATGGTCTCTGCATTCTGGATCTTCACATTATTCAACTAGTTTCTTAAGGTCATATTCTGATTTATGTTCTTCCCTTCAAATAGCTTGGTCAAGGAAAACATCTCTTTCGGTGTCTTTAGGGAAGAAACTTGTGGTACAAGTTGATCCGTGACTGAATCAGCAATGATCTTCTTGGCCTTGACCAATTTCTTCTAGTGTAAGGCTTTTAGCCTCATCTCCCTCTGGAACAAGAACCTCTCTACTTATGTAGGTTTCCAATTCATTTTCTTAGAAGAGATCATATACTTCCATGCTTGGAAGTTTTCAACTTCACCAATCTTATCATCAAGCTGATGTGATAGATCACTTTGAAATGAGAACCTCAAATGAAAATAGCGAAAGATTAGATCTTACCTATTTGAGGTGTCCGTCCTGGTTCTGGAGCTAGTTGATCTAGGGCTTGTCAGAGAAACCTTAATTTTCAAAACTTGGAATATTTCAGATCTGATTGGATAGAAATATACACCTCTTCAATTTGAGCTATCCAATGTACTCCTTTTCTGAAAACAGTGGAGGGAAGCTCCCAAAACAGGAAGCCCTAGTTTTCCAATTTCCTTTGCAGAAATTCCTGATACTGTTTCTACAATATCTTTGAAATTGATTCTCCTCCGTGTCTAAACCTTTTCACTGAGGTAGAATTGCCTGTCTCTATTCCAAAACCATAGGTTTCAGCATAATTGGTTTCACCAATTGGGATGTATGATTGTTTTCCCAAGGTGACCTGTTTCAGGACTGTTCAGCATAGCGAAGTTGTATAGACTGCTGCGTGTCATTGTTTCATCTTCTGGGTCTAAACATTGGACCAAAAAATGTATAGTCTATTCCCTTTCTATAACATCTTCATAAATTTAATTTGGACCTCGGTAACCCGAGATATAGCAATTCTCCCCAAGTGCCCTGTTTAGCGATGAATCTTAGAAGAGGCTGGAACCCTAAATTCGAGGGATCATATCTCCTAGAATATAGTGAATCTAAGGCTGAAATTTGGACACAGTGTAAATAAGGATTTTTTCTTCGAATTTTGAAAGTTTCAGATCTTGATCCTTCTCCAATCCCGCGATATAGTGAATGTACCAAAACTTATTAGTTTTAGTATTTAGGGTTTTTCCAACTCGAGGTTAAACTAGGGTTTGACTTTCCTGGAGTTTCACCCAACCAAAAATCTCAACCCAGGTCTCTAAACTTCGATTTTGATGAGGAGATCAATCCTATGCTGGGTTCACTCAAAAATTCCTCTTCTGTAGAAAGCCCTAATTTCCCGCACCGAAAATGGAAAATGGTCAAAATTGAATTCTGCTTTGACATAAAGATGCACCCTTCAATGGAGAGTCAGCCTAGCATACTTTTACTGATGGAGAGAGACCCAAAAATTAAGAATCCCTAGCTTTTGCTACTGCACAATGTCTTCTTCTCAGGTTAGCTCTGATACCATGCTATATTTTGATCATTCAAGCTAGCATTATGATCTTAGCATCTTTAACTGAGAGAATAAATTGCATAGTAATAAACACAAGAGACAAGAGACACAAAATAATTTCCTCGGGGAAACCATAAAGGAGAAAACCTTGCAACTTCCTCAGAGATAGAATCAGCACCAAAAGTAAAACCCAAAAACATAAATATGATCTTCCAATAGTGGTAGTCTCTCTCTCTCTGATCCTAGCAACTTCTCTCTCACTCATGCGCCCCAATGAGTGAGTGTGTGTGTGATAAATAGAGAGGCTCACTCTCTATTTATATTCTTTCGTTTACTTAATTTCCACTCCAACATGTCGGCCTCACTTAAAAATTACTTACTAGAGCCGACATCTCTAAGAGAGTCTAATAACCCTAGTGCCCCACAACTTGTGGGGACTTTGCCCCTCTGACCAACAAGGAGGGTTATCCTTAACACAATGGTGGATACAATTGCCCCGACTTACAATAACCCACCTAGGGTCAACTTCTCTAGGATAGTCTAATAACCCTAGGGCCCCACAAATGTGGGGACTTAAACCCTTGATCAATAGGAGGGTTACCCACAATGACTTGACATGACTTGTTTACATTATAGAACCTCCCGATGGGAACATCGGGGCATGACATGACTCAATTACATTATAGATACTTCTCAGAATAAACATCGATGCACAATACATAAGATATACAAGTGAATACATTCTGAAGTTACAATTAAATCAATAACATACCAGGCACTCTTGGAGGGAAACCAAGTTCCAGAATTTCATCTCTAGGATGTACTACTATGTCCCATGGGACACCTTTGTGTTCCTTCAAGCGAGCGTGTCAAGATGATTTGGGAAGCGCACTACAGTCGAGTCACTGAGAATTTCGGGGTTGAGAAAACAGTGGCAGTACTGCAAAAGTATTTATATTGGTCGAACCTTCGACAGGACGTCGAGAAGTACATCCAATCCTACACTGCTTGCACCATTGCCAAACCATCCATCAAGAAGCAAGGCCTCTATACTCCGTTGCCTACCCCTAGTCAACCTTTGGAATCCATCTCCATGGATTACATGTCGAGCCTTCCTTCTACTGAGCATGAAAACGACTGTGTTTGTGGTCGTTGATAGATTCTTAAAGATGGCCATAATGGAGGCTTGCAAGAAGAATATCACAGCAGAAGCCACTGCTAAACTCTTTTTTGAATGAGTGTGGGTACACTTTGGGATCCCACAGTCTATAATCTCATATCGAGATAGCATGTTCCTTAGTACATTTTGGTCTAGCCTATGGTCAATGCTAGACACCAAGGTCACAAATTCCACAGCTTTCCATCCCCAGACCGATGGTCAGACAAAGGTCATCAACAGGATGATCATACACATTTTGCGCATGTACAACTCAAAGCATCCACACACATTGGATGAGAGCCTCCCTTGTGTACAACACAGCTATAACCGGGCCCTCCACATCTCAACCAACCACATCCCCTTTCAGGTGGGCTTGGTATTCCATCCACTATGTCCCATTGACGTAGCCATGCCCTTTGCAGCTACTCAAGTTGATTCAGATCATATCCAGTCTGAAGTTTCCAAGGCGAATAGCTTCATTGAGTGCATTAAGCACATTCGCCAACAAGTTCATGACATATTGGACAGACCCAATGCTAAGTACAAGAAGCGACAAGATCAGCATTAGGTGCAACACAACTTCCAGGTGGGTGACAAAGTGTGGCTACATTGGCAGAAGGAGCGCCTCGCTAGACCCCACCGCAAGCTTCGCCCGCTCCGATATGGGCCATACACCATCACCAAGGTTGTTAGAGACAATGCCTTCGAGCTCAGTATTCCACCATTCCTTGGTCTATACCAAGTGTTCAATGTGGGCCGCCTTCAACCCTACTTTCCACCTCTACTAGACACACCAGGCATGGCATAACAACTCACACCAACAGAGTTAAACCCTGACTGCATGGAACAAGCCACAACTGATCAGATTATGGACACACAGATCAGATACTTACTCTGTTCACTTGTTCATTATGATATTATTTTAAATTATTTGAACTGTGGATTTAAAATGGAACGGGAGGATTGATCTTGGACCCAATGGACGGTCACGATGCTTACTCTATTCATTTGTTCATGATGTTGCTATTTAATGGAATGATTTAGTAGTTAGCAAGTATTTAAATATACATACCTTGAAACGTAATTTAATGGTTTATTAGAGAATAATTATGGTATGTTATTAGTTGGTTGGATTCATAAATACATTCTATAACTGTTAATGTATATTTATAGATAGTATTTGATTTGTTTACTGTTGATGACTATATATATTTATAAATAATATAATTGTTCAGTTTGTAGATAAGAACTTGGTTTATCTAGGTTGTAATTTATACATATGTGTATTTAGAACCTACTTCTAAGATTAATCTATTTAAGCCTAAACATTCCTCTATTGAAAAATGGAATATATCAGTAGAGTAAGCAAGGCAAAAAGAACATCTATATAGTAACCCAAAACAAAACCTAGCTTACAATAAACACGGTTTAATTAATGAAGGTAAATACAGAAACAAACTCAATTGAACAAACCCTGGTGAATACAACATGAGATCTAATTTGCATCCTAGGGTTATACTTTGAGAAATGTAAACCCTAGAATATATAAACAGAACAAGCATTTATAGGGTTAGAAAATACAATATGAACCTTTACCTAAAGCAGCCAACATCTATGCTAGAAATGAATTAGACATACTAGGGTTTCATACCTATAATTATTTGAAGCTCCTTTAATGGTTGAACCTGCACACTTTCAATAACCAGCATTAACAATTAAAAGGTAGATCTGACCTATGTTTTGATGACCAAATCACTTGGGAACTACCACGTTCCACCCAACCATGACCCGAAACAGTTCCTGGTTTTAATCCAGACCCTCCCAAGTTGGACTCCAACATGCAAGTAGCTTAGAGCTCCTAAGGTAGGGTTTCCTATCTGGTATATCAGATCTGGATCAGTTCTCCTTTTTCCTTCCAGGAAAATGTTCTCCAAGAATTACTTGAAAGAAAACAAGCATAAAAATGACTCCTCTAATGATAGATCAGAACCCCAAGCCTTTCCTTGACTTGAGTCTTTATAGAAACACTTTTTAGTAAAAGAGACATTTAAATCAAGAAACCTTGGTTTCTTGAATTAACCCTTTTCAATTACTTTGGGTAATTGTTAATATTTTTACTTAGGAACTTCCTACTGGTTCCTAATTAGAATTTTTAGGTTTTGGCCTATTTATTACCATTACATAATAAATAATAATGGATGGAGCTTTTCTTTCTTTCTTTCATCATTAATATTATAAATATATTTAACTCTTTATATATACCCTGTATAAAGTACATAATCAATATAACACTTGTTAACATTTGTCTTTGGGAATCATATACCATGATCCCTAGACTTAATGACACTTCTTCATTAAGGTCAAGTAGGTAGATGATTTAGGTCTACTAGGATAGGAAAATATAAACATCCTTGCATGTTGGCTTTCCCTCATATAACGTGGTAGTTATTCAGTACTTGATGAGAATACAAAAATTCAACATTTCATTAAATCACTTATAAATAAGTATGATGAGATCAATATTTTCCTTGAGTCGTTTTCACTCATAAGTTATTAAATTATTTTCAATAACCCCTAGTGCTTACCAAATCCCATACTCAACGCTTTAGCAGGGCATTACAACCTAGTGCAATTCCAGAGCTCTTCACTCAACACTAATGCTAGGATGTACTTGTAAGATACACCTAGGGATACAATGGCCAAGGATCCGATGCTCCAAATATTATGCTCAACATCAACATGGTAGGTCCAGGGCTTATTCCCAACACTTCTAAATCTTTCCTTATCATGTGTTCCAGAGCTTCTCACTCAACACAAATAATCAATCACTTAAGTGCTCTAGAGCTCCTCGCTCAGCACAAATTATCAATCACCCAAGTGCTCCATAGCTCCTCACTCAACACAAATCATCAATGACTCAAGTGCTCGAGGGCTTCCTGCTCAACACAAAACATCTCATCAATCATGTGCTTCAGAGTCCACGCCCAACACAAACAAACATATATATATCATCAATAATTGGCTTACGCCCAATAAATAAAACAAATCATCATGTTTATATGTAGTGGGGTCTTTGACCCAATATAAAAATAAAACATCAAGATAATCACCATAATCAATAGGCACATGCCTATAAGTGTTAGGTCCAAAATTCAGGATATTACAATTTCGTGATAGCTTTTATTTTGTTGGGGTTGACAGAGTTTCCATCCTTGGACACTACGTGTCTAAGGTATTGAATCCTATCCTTAAATAAATCACATTTACTAGACTTAGCATACAGTGGTTGTTCTTTTAGTACTTGCAGAATTATCTTTAAAATCTCTTTATGTTCTTTTTCATTCTTTGAATAGCTTAGTATGTGGTTTATGAAGACAACTACAAACTTATCTAGATAATTACTTAAAATGTTATTCGTTAAGCACATGAATGAAACAAGTGCGTCTGTCAACCCAAAAGGCATTATGACAAACTTCTAGTGACCATAACGGGTCCTAAATGCAGTTTTAAAGATGTCCTCATCTTTGATTCCTACTTGATGATAACCAGACCTTCAGTCTATCTTTAAAAATATAGTTTCTCCGTGGAATTTATCGAATAGATCATCTATTCGGGGTAGCGAGTATTGATTTTTAATTATCACTTTATTTATTTATCAGCAGTATATGCACAACCTTAAATTTCCATCTTTCTTCTTTACAAATAAGACTGATCCTCCCCAAGGGGAAACACTAGGTCGAATATACTTTTTTATCTCTCAATTCTTGTAATTGATATTTGAGCTCTGTAAGATCTATTATGTTCATTCGATAAGGAGCTTTCGATTCCAGTACCACTCTGGGTATCAGTTCGATCATGAATTCCATGTCTCTTTTTGGAGGAAGTCCAGGGACTTCTTCCGGAAAATAACCTCAAACTTCTTTAAGACTAGTATGTATTCTAGTTTAAGTTTATTTTCAGTGTCTTTATCATTCATTACATAAACAACAAACACTTTACATCCTTTTCTTACGGATCTTTTCTTTTGTAGAGCTGAGATCTCTCTGATTGTAACCTTCTTAGGAATTGCTTTTACTTTTATAGTGTTTCTAGTATCGATTGTACATGTAAAGGTTTTTTCAAAACAAATTAACATTACTCTATGCTTTTCTAGCCAATCCATTCCTATTATTAGATCATAGGGACCTAATGGCACAATATTCAAATCAACATGCGTAATGAAATCATTCATTAACAATTCACAGTTCTTAAGAAAGCTAGTAACTTTACGTTTAGTACTGGTGGCTAACTATACCAGCCACAACTTATCAAAATTTTATGGTACTAATTTACATAATTCAACTATTCTAGGTGATATCTAACTCAGACTTGCACCTGGATCTTTCAAAATGGAAATAGGTTGACTATTTATCATACCTTCCATCTCGACCATGGAATTCTAATGGTCTACTTGTCAATTTTCCAAAGCAGTGCAAGTTCTAGCCATGTCTCCAACTGTAATTGCTTCCTAAATGGAGTGAACAATAAAATTCTTCTTTCCTTAGTAGGAAGAGCACCAGGGTATATTTTTTGTGGATGAAACGATAAGTGGGTTGAAGGTCACCGTGTTGGCAGACACCAGTTCCATCCATAACTTCATGAGAAACAAAATGACAGCATCACTTCACATTTAGACTTAATTATGTGGGGCCATGTCGAAATTGGTGAATTTGGAAGTGAAGCCAATGGTTGGGATGTTCGCGTAGAACCTACCAAAGTTTGGAATCGGCATGGAAAATTGGAATTGGAAGTATCTTTATTGGATGATCATCATTCAGTGGTCTTGGGGAAGGAATTTTGAGGATGGAAAAACCTATTCTAACTTCATTTAAGAACAATTTGGTGTTCTTGAGTGAGTTTGACTCTTGGACAACATCGATGAAGCCAAGAATGAATTTGGGGTGCATGCTTAGGATTTACTCCATACAATTGTTTGGAAGGCTAGGTGCACCCAAAAACATGCCTTGCAGCATCATGTTGAAGAAAGAATAATCAACAAAGGAGAAACCAAAGATTACAATGGAAATCAATTGCTTAGTACGAAAGTTGGTAAAGTTGGAGTTTAAGGTAAACTTGGTTGTGGATAAAATTAATTTGTTGTGTGTTCTAGTAGACAATGCACATGATGTTAGAGACAAGGCTAAGATTGGAAGGATCATTGTATAAGAGGTATTAGATGGAAACTCTTCCAATGGGTTAGCGTGAATAGTAGGTAATGAAAATAGTCTATACCAACAATATTGTGAGGATACTTTGCTTAGGAAAGACGAGAAAGGTCTTGGTGAGGCCCAATACAAGGCGGTTTTGGACTAAGAGTGCAAACATTTGGTAGCAGATTTGGTAGGCGATGCAGAGGAAGATAAGGCAACATAGGTTCCTTCACCAAGAACAACTGTTGATCAAGGTAATGGTGAAGGTGAGAAATTCCTAACACGAGATGCAACAGATATTGTGGCCTTCTACATCCATGCCATGGGAATCGAGGAGTCCTAGATAACGCACGAGAAATTGCACAAGTAGGTTGTGGACCAAGTGAGGTGGAATAATTATTGTCTTACTTAGAAAAGTCTCACTTGCACGATGAATTAGATGCAAATAAGGCTAAGGAAATAGAGGTGTCCTTGAGAACCTTGCAGTAGCATGATGACCAGGAAATGGAGAAGGTTGTCTTAGGAGGTTTGCAACACCTTGGGAAGGAAGCTCACACAACTCAAAATCATTTTGAAGGAATGAGTAACGGTGCAAAGAAACAAGCCAAGAGGAGGAAACAACATGCCAAGATGGATGCGATGCCTTTGGCGATGACTATCCATGCAGTAGATGTATGTGATTATCCTTTGGATTTGGGGAGTCCAAGCTAACAAGAGACTGATTGGAAGTTTTATGATTTAGCTCTTCAGAAGTAGAGGTATCCTTGAGATACTTGTTCAATAGGAATGAATTAGAATAGTGGCTTAACAATGGTTTCGAGAGTCATAAGGGTGGTGGCCTTGGGAACCACTTGCTCATTTTTTTTAGATGAAGATAAGCAGACTAGCTCACTACCTTTGGAATATGTAATGAGGTTGTGAGGTGCCTAACAAGGGTGCTTTAGAAAATATATCCAAGAATGGAGTGGCGAGGGGCAATTTTGCAATAGTATGACAAGGGTGAGGACATTTCCTAGTTTCAGCAGCAAGGCACGAGGAAAACCAAAACACGAATGGGAAAGCACCATTTTTCCCCAAGCAAATTCATTCTCATGGTGTTGAGCATGATGATTGGGACTCATGAACCAACTAATTTCGCTCAATGGAGACGCATTGAATGGAATTTTGACAAAATTGGATAAGTACCATGGAAGAATTAAGGGAGCAAGTGTGACTATTAGAAGAGAGGGAAGCGTCCTAGGTGGGTGTGTGACCACACTTTAGATGACCTAGGGAAAATTTTAAAGATCCATACTTATTTAAAATTATATAAACCTTGGCAAATGTTACCAATTAGTCTTAAGATGTCAACTATAAAATATTATTTGGTGATGTTTTTCTAAAAATATTTCAATTTGTAAGGATTTTATATAGTTTATATAATAATCTAGCGATTTTTAGAGTGAAAAAATTGTTCTCCATCAAAATTGGGCAAAACAAGGCTTCAAAAAATGCAAATGAGTGAATCTTTTTTTTTAAACATGGAAAAATACCCCATGGGATAAATTTGTCCCTTGAACTTTTCTTTGATGGATCGCTCCCAGAAGAAATCTCTACTATATATGAGAGGCATGAGTCCAAGGAAAAGGAAATGATCCAATGAAGGAAAGTTAGAGACCAAGTGTGACTACAACCAAGCTACTGCAAGGTAGAGAGAAAGCCATAAGGGAGGACCTAGCTCGAGTTGGGACAATGACATCTCAACAAACTTCAACAACATTAACCAAGGGACGTAAGCAAGAGCTCCAAGGGGTGACTAAGTCAGAAGCCTGGTGTAGGCCACAGAGGCACACCTTGCATAGGATTTGGAGCTCAACCAAGGAGTGAGGCTTGCAAACTTAGTAGATTTGGTGTGAAGGGCGGAGACTATGCCACTGGAAACTTTGTGGTGCGAATCCATAGCTAGTGGATCACGAGAGTAGAAACAAGATGTTCTTCAAGACATTGTTAGAGATAAATCTGGGGGTTTCTTGGAGTTAGCCAATTGGGTGCTCCTGCGATGTCTTGGCCTGTGGACACCGCCATTGATGTAAATGTTGTAACTTGTAAAACCCATGTTGTGTTTACTGCACATTGTTTTATGTTTTAATGCTATAAATTGGTTCTATGGATGTAATATGAGTTTTGTGAATTTATTGTATGTTTCTACATGCATGATAAGAATGTTTAAGTAATTACTTTCTTCTATCCCTTCATCAGTACAGAAACTTGGTTCATGTAGTCCCCATAAATGTCTCGGGTATGATTTCATCTTCTTGTAGGTGATGCCAAAAGGGTTGGTATCTAAGGGTTTTGTTGGTAAATTACTATGTAAACTTGGGTCCAAAATACATGTGTATGGGTGATGCCAAATGAACACATTATTCCAAGTGCATCAATGTTGTAGCTCAAGTGGTTGAGAGTTGTAAGTTGTAAATAAAAGGTAAAGGCAACCCCTCTCTAGAATTGTAAACCATATTAAAAACAAATATAAAGAAACCCCAGTAATAGTTATAAATAAATTAACATTCAGAACCCACTATATTAAGGCTATTGTTTAGGAAATGTCTTTATAAATTGTTCATAACATTCTTGAGATATAGTTTCAAATTGCTTTAGACTATGATTCAGGAAATGTGTTAATAAATTGTTCATAACATTTCTATTTTTGAGGTATAGTTTCATATTTGCTTTAAAAATTATAAATATAAATATTTTGAATAAATTAGGAGTTACTCAAAACCTCTAAGCATCAAAATACGCTCTTGAAATTTTTAACCTACCAAATTTTGTTATATAAAACTTATTTAAAAAAAATCCCCATAGTTATAAAGCACCATGACGTCAAATCATTGACATAAGTTCCTCGCCTTAAAAGCATTATAAAATTTATTGAAAAAAATCCCCATAGTATTCAACATCAAGCAGCATGATGTCAAATCATTGACATAATTTTCTCTCCTTAAAAGCATTATCGTGTCACATACCTAAACCTTACAGGAGAAAAACATTTTTGGCCTAAAAATGTGTGTGACATTCATTTCTGCCTAGAAATGTGTGACATTAGAATGGGAAGTAACACTATTTTTGCATGCAATAATTTATCTTAATGCTATAATTGGTTGATAGTATCTTTAATTTAAGTTATCTTAATGATATAATTGGTTGAGTATTTTTAATGTTCAAAGCACTAACGTAAATATCAATTATATTTACAAACTTAAATTAAAAATATATATAATTAGAATAAAAAACTTAACATAAAAAATATATGATAACGATGATTAATATCTAGTTATACCACCTTTAGTCAATCAAAATAATACTTGGTTTGTTTCCAAGCTCACTCAATTATATTTGAAAACTTAAATTAATATACATGTATTTAAAATAAAATTAGAACGTGTAACACATCTGTGAGGCAAGAACTCTACTAAGAAATGAGAGAGACAATTAAGTAAAGAAACTCTGGAAACCCTCACAACCTCCTCATGGCTAGCCAGTTCACAGATATTCAAACTGCAGTCAACGTGCCTCCGGGTAATTATCGATAACCATTCTGAGTCTCATTCTTGATTTTGAAAAAAGTAGCAGCCACGGGTGCTCCAAGTGCATTAGTGGATGCAAAATCTCTGGTACTGAAATTATACCGCGACTCGGGTATAATGATATTGGGAATATAATTCATGCTGATATTGGTATTGGGCAGAGAATATTGATTCGATCTGAATGCTGTACAAACTATATTGATGGTCGCCTCCCTTGGAGCTTCATACGCAACCAGCTGCTGTATTGGCATATATTCCATAACTGATATTGCATCACAACCAATCGAACATCCACCCTGGTTAACATTACGGAGCGCATCGATCGATTTCTAGCTATTTCAAGAAAATAATTATAAGCACAACCATGATACCTTGTTCAGGTAAGGCGACGACGGATTGCCTACATAGCCTGCACAACGTTGCGATGAATCGTTATTTAATGGATTCCGATGCTCTACAATCATTAATTTGATGTAACTTGTGGAGGTTTGTAGCATACCAGTGCAGATACTCGCCGCCAGGAGCGTCAGGATCAGTCATAACCTAGTTAGGGGTTCAAGAAAGTCTTAATAATATGAGTGTCAATTTGATCAAATATATTAAAGAAATTATGGCAAAACTAATGAGTAAATAGGATTTAAACTGACCAGCGTGACTAATGTGGGGATCCTGAAGGATTCCGCCGATTCGGGATGAGCAGGGTCGTGAAGGTATTGAAAATCACTAGGTTTGTCATTGACTTCAGCAGGCGAGACTTGATCAGCTAAGCATATTCGTTTATCGCCGTAGATTACATCCAAGTGGAACTGAGGATCAAAATCGCCCACAATGCCTCCGATAACTCTCGCTTCTGTCAGCATCTGTTTCAGCTCCTCCATTGTCTGCAGGAGATCCCAAATCAAGAAGAAGAATGAAATGATAATATTAAATTGTTGTTTGATGGATGAAATTGTAATTTTGGTTGTAAAAATAAATTTAGCTGGCTGATAATCCTGATTATGTAATTTCAACAAACGGATAACCCATGATAACCCATGAAACACAGGGATTATGCAATTTCAACAAACTAAAACTACAATTTCAACACTTCTTATCCAATTCTGGTCAGAATTTTGGCCCTAAAACTATGCAAATAAAATAGTCCAGTTTAATTTGCCTGAGCTTAAAAACATGTAAGTTCGGTCCATCCAACGGACCAACAGCTAAGTCAACCATATTTGACTTCGCTGTTGGTCCATTGGATAGACGGAACGTACATGTTTGTTAAAGATGGCCTTTTAATTTACTCCCTCTAAAAATTATATTAGGTTTTTTTGTCATAAAAAATATAAGTAGCTGATAGATATTTAAACTTCGCTCAATGCATACTCCATGCATTCAATTGCAAA
Organism: Pseudotsuga menziesii; assembly: GCA_001517045.1. Taxonomy (NCBI): domain Eukaryota; kingdom Viridiplantae; phylum Streptophyta; class Pinopsida; order Pinales; family Pinaceae; genus Pseudotsuga; species Pseudotsuga menziesii. The sequence goes on from LPNX010728459.1 coordinate 185,448, forward strand.
AATGGATTTGAGGCCCTAGATAACCTATGGGACATCTAGATTATACAATTTCAACACTTAGATTATACAATTTCAACACTTCTTAGTCAAAATTTTCACCCCTCAAATAATCTAGAGAGTTTAACTCACTCCCTATAAAAATTCTAGTAAGCAGTTCACAAATATTTAAACGGCACTCAACGTACGCCGCCGTTACATGCCGCTAACCTTGTCATTCGGATCGATGATTCTGAAAAAAGTAGCAGCCAACGGAGGTCCAAGTGCATAAGTGTTTGCAAAATCTCTGGTACTGAAATTGTTCCGCGACCCGGGTATCATGATATGTGGCACACGTCCCGTACTTCTGAATACTGTCAAAACTATATCGAGGCTAGTCATGCGTATCGCCCTTGGAGCTTCATAGTTAACCAGATCATGCCATTGCGTCCCAGCTAATATCGCACAAATATCCACCACGGTTGTTAACATTACTGTACGCATTCAGTCAATCGAAACAAAATAAAGACAACCATGATACCTGTTACTTGTTGGCCGACCAGCATAAGCGTAGTCGTAGATAACCTGCACAATGTAGCGATGTCTACTGTTATTTAATGGATTCGGGAGCTATACAATCAATAATTTGATGTGACTTCAAGAAGTGTATAGAATACCAATGCAAATACTCGCCGCCAACATCGTCAGAACCCGTCATAACCTAGATAAGGATTTCAGAAATTAGGGTTAACAATATGACTTCAATTTTGACGAAATATATTAAGAAAACTTACTGCGAATGGGAAAAATAATGAGGAAATATGATTTAAGCTTCTTACCACTGTTATTAATGTCGGGGTCCTGAAGGTTTCCAGGACCTCGGGATGAGCAGCATCGTGAATGTATTCCAAACGAGTAGGTCTGTGATGCACTTGAGCAGGCCAGACTGGTGGTTCAAGCATGCTTATTCTTTGACCGCGGTAGATTACAATCAACCCAAATACAGGATCGAAATCGTCGACAACATCACCGATAACTCCCATTATTGTAAGCACTTGCTTCACCAGGTCCATTCTCTACACAGACTTAATGCGCCAAAAAGATGATCAAGAAGGATGAAAAGATGGAGGTTGTTTGTAATCAATGAAAACTGCCCAGCCGTTCTTAAATATTGTCTGATACAACTGAATTGATGGAGAGAGACGGACAGCTTGCGATTGGGACCGCTCTTAACAGAATCTTGAAAAAACTTAGGAGCCGATGGTTTTCTGATGGGATCGAAACTTTCTACAGAATTGACATTTGCAAAGAACAAAAATTGAATTATTATATATAAATGGATTTGTAATAGATACAATTGAATTATTATACATAAATAGATTTGTAATAGATGCAATTGGTGCTTCTGTGAACATTAGAACAGATACTTTAATTATATCAACCTGTATTCCACATTATAACAAGTATACATTGCTTTAATCTATTGATGTGTATGTAATATTCCACATTATAGTACTAATACATCCCTGTTATATTAAAGTGCCAATGCTTTTAAGAAACGTTAAAGCACTTTTTTTTTTAAATATGGCCGACAAAACTTTTGAAATGTTTGAAGTTACTGTTTGGGCACAAAATTATGCATTACAAAACCATTGATTTAATTACATTCATCCAAACTACCATATTAAACAACTGCGAATTACAAAATCATCAATGGGATAAAAGAGCCAATTAAACAGCCCAAAAGTGTTGCTGATAGAAATAGCCTTATTTTTTTTATTAATAATGAATTACTGTTCAATTTAAACATGCACTCAATTTAATTTACTGAATTTCAATGCTCTGATTACGGGCATAACGAAGAATATATGGGTTATCTTTGAAATCTAATGAAAAATTAAAATTATTATAAATATATAAATTAAAATATCAAAACAATTATATTAAATAACAAAATTTATAAAAATATATAAATTAAAACATCAAAAATAATTATAAATATTCATTTTTAAAATTATTATAAATATATAAATTAAAATATAAAATAACAAAAATCATAGGAAAGAATTAAAACCCAAATAAAAATATAATCTAATTCATAATTTAATCAATCATAAGAAATACTTAATTGATAACATTTTATTGTGTACCTAAATGCTTTATGAATGTGTTTATGAGAGAAACAAAAACTAAGAATTACGTGTTTTATTATAGACATAATGTTAATTTTATAACAATTCTATTGAAAACTTTATATATTTTGAATAAAAATATCAATTTGAATAGTGATACCTATATATCTATATTAAAGTCTTAATTTATTTTTAATTTCCATATTTTAACATTTAAATTTAAATAATAATAAAAATTTATATAATTGATGTTTATATTTGAGTTGATACATATTTAATAATATATTAGTTACTAAGATGTTTATTAATGGGTAAGTTCTATTTATTTTTCAATTAATGGGTAAGTTCTATTTATTTTTCTATTTATATATTTTGATATATATATATATATATATAATTTATATTTTTGAAAACATAAAGTTGCCAAAAACATTTTATTTAAGGTTGATATTTGTAAAGCCCACACTATCACATAGCTACACACAGCTATTAGTAACTAAATACACACTATTACACAACTACACACACACAACTATCAATAACTAAATACACACACAGAATTCTATATAGACTCTATATTTAAACAAAAATTTAATTGAAAACTATTTAAACACATAACAATGAGTCAAACCAACTCATTAAGGTGAAAAGCATAGTTTAAAACAACACAATTTTCTTGATTATTTATTAAAATGTGATAAACATTAAATAAATTGATCCAATAGTCCCCACTGTTCATTTATTTCTTCCCGACTATTCCAGAACATTCCAACATTCCCGACATTGGGAGTCGACATTGGGAGTCGGAAGTCGACACTATTGAACATTAACAACAAAGACCCTTCTCACTTGCAATCCTCGAGATCGAGATGTCAGAAGTCGAAAGTTGGCATTGGCCAAACAACAAAACAACGTCCCTCCCAACTTGTTAATTCCAACATCGACATGTTAGGAGTTGGAAATCAACATGCATCCAAGACATGCTAAAAAACTACCATATCGATACCGGTGTCGCCACAACAGTACAATAAAAAAAAATCATAACATTCTACTATGTCGATTCCAACGTTGGCACGTCAGCATCAGCACATTGACATTGAAGTCACAATTATAAATTCTCTAATTTCAGAGTTAAACAATTACCCATCTTTACAAAAACGATTAAGGCATTCATTGGTTAAATCTGGAAATTGTTTAACTTAGAAGTTCATGAAGGATTTTTGCTTTAGTCTTGACATCGTAACTTAGTAAATTTTATGCACGTTTACAAGCAAACAACCATTCATCCCACTATTTCCAACACTTGAAACTCTTAACAAAATCAAAGAAACATACCTATAATGAATAAAGTTGATTTCTAAGGAAAGATATGTCATTTCCATAACATTCTTCTTCTAGCTAGTTCCTCTCTAACAAAATTAACATGACCAAAAATTTCCATTGAATAATTCACTAATCAGTTTATTGCAAATCATAAATAACAACATTATCCTCACAGGAGTTAACATTCAAGTAAAACAAGAACTTCTCACCAAACACAGTGTTATCCTACTTGTTCCTTCTTCAAGCATTTCACCCTGGAATGAGCATTCAATACAATGGTCTCATTTAACTTCTCAAATAGAATAAATTCAAAGTAGAAAGCATGGTGAACATATAATAATCAATCCATGGCATTCAATGGCCATGCAAGTCCTAATAAAGACATAAGACTCTTGACCTCTTCAATGAGTCTATCAAGAATGAGAAAGCAATGACATGCTACAACCATTAAGTTCCAATAACTTTGTCTACGACATCTTAACAGTTCAAAAATAGGGCATATACCTACAAATTATCACAAACAAATTTTTAATAAAGAGTTGGATATACCCTTGGGAGGTTGCTTAGTTCCCATGGTTAAAAAAAAACAAAGAGTTACTAGAAATTTAGGAAAAACATATGCATATGTTCTTTCCTTAGCTTAATCATTTTTCTTTATGCCATTATAGTTTTGTAACACTCAAGGAATTCAACAGAATAAGAATAATTTGATTACGTACTTTCCATACATCGCAATTAAATAGGAAATAATAACTTAATTTCAATTTTTAATTAACATTGTGAAATTCAACATAATTACGAGCAATTAAACTTATATGATAGCAATTGAATTGGGAAAAATGCTGAATGTGAGGGACGATTCACCCAACCGTAGTTAATTCTACTCATTTATATCTCAGTAGAACACCACCCCTTACCTGAGACCAAAGCATTCAATAGTCGGGCTTCTCACCAACAAATAATTCCTCTCAATTATTTCTCATTTGGAAATCGAGATCATTGGTTTACAACCAATTCCATGCCAAACAATGCATTCCACCTTCCTAGCTTCCTTCTGCCAACACTAAAGTGAGACACATCACTACTCAAGTTCTCAAAAATCCACTAAAGAAGCTCCATACACCATTTGCAATCCTATTGGATCCAACCAACGAAAAGAATTACAAATCAATAGGTAATATTTATTAATCCAGTACACCAGTTATGGAATTTTGATTCAAAAAAATTGAGTAAGCTAGTTTCACTCAGACAATTTTCCTTGGTCATGGACCATTTATTTCATCTCCTTTCCCCTTGCAAACCAATTATGCTCCTCCTCTTGTGACCATTCTTTTCCTCATGGAATGGACTTTTCACTTTTCTTTGCATGCATTTCGCAGGGCACCTACTGCATACTTCACCTTTTCTCTCAATGACACTTATGAACCATGATCAAAATTATGACTTAAGAAGGTTTAATGTAATCAAACTAGAGTTAGGCTTAAAGCATGGTTTTAGGATAACTTAGGGGTATGTGCAAGAAGTTGAGGGACCTTTTAGATGCAATGGTGGAGTGAAGTCAATCACTCTTGATCCAAAAAAAAGAAATCATCCCAAGCAACACTGAACCTACCAAGCCTAGTCTTAAGGCTGGAAATAGTCATGCCCACTAGGATAGTAATAAAAATCATGCCTCTTTTAGTCAAAAGAATCACGTGTGCGATTTACTTCACTAAAATGGAGGCACGATTTACTTCACTAAAACGGAGGCGCGATTTCTAAAACCTGTTTTTTTTTAATCGACCGAGGCCGTCTTTTTCTCATAACCACGCGGCTATTGGACGAACGAGGACGAACTCTCGACTATGCATACGTGATTTTGGGTGTGCTTGAGCCCTCCATCTCCACCTTTGGATAAACCTCCTCTTTGTGAGGTATTTTCTCCATTTTTTTCATGTTTTTTTCATTTTCTTCATCAATTTATTTGCCTTAGATTGAAAAATTAAACCATTGAAACAAAAACCCAATGGAATTGCCCAATTGAAACAAAACCCGATGTAATTGGCCAATGGAAACAAGAACCCCAAAGTAATTGGCCAATTGAAACCAATTCCTCAATTTAATGATAAAAATGAAATAATTTTGATTATTTAACAAAATTCCCATGCCCAATGGAAACCAAAACCCCAATTAACTCAAAAAACAAATGAATATATTGGGATTTTTTCTTTGTCATGTTTTTTTTTTTTACATTTTGTACACTCTAATGTTGAGTCTTTAAGTTGTGTATTTTATATAGTTGGTTGTGATATGATCCAAACCATCCCATTGTATCTATGACAACAATTATTGATGTAGGAATTGACAAGTGGCCTCATCTAAAGGAATTACCCTGCCTTCCTCAGAGAAATATAGTCACCCTCATTAACAATAGCTACCATAACCATTGAATATCACCCTCATCAAAATGATAATAATCTTCATTATTAATAAATGGCTTAGAAATTGATTGCCAACTTCATTCAACAATAGCCACTCTCATTAACAATAAATAGCTTATGAATAGACTAACACTCTAACAACGTGATCCATAACTAGAATAGAGACTAACTACTAGTCTCATCCATATTACAATTCCCATCATTAACAATAATTAAAACATGAAATAAGGATCCTTGTGAATCCATACCAAAATCCACAAATAAACACCTTATAATTTTGATGAAACTTCTCAAAGTTGCTCTTCCAAGAACATCAATAAACACCTTATAGTTTTGATGAAACTTCCCAATCCAAGTGTCAAAATAAGGTATAGTTCAGCTTCCCATGCTTTTAACAAATATTTCGTCTTGAACGAAGGGTACTTTTTGGTTAAGGTCAAGACAACAAAGTTCAACAATAAACTCTATGAACGTGAATATACATAGTTAGGTTGATGTATTTGATTAAACATCCCAATCACATACTAGGTCATACATGATATTTAATCCAGTGGAACCCTTGCAACCATAGAATCCATAAAGTTTTGCTAAATAGCCTTTGGAGTCCAAAAAACATCACACTACAAAAAATAATTACATATCTAACAAAATTGTTTCCTATACTGGTACTTTATTCATCAACAACACATTATTCCGCCTATTCTTCACTGTAAATTTCAAGATCAATCTTTAAATTTACATGATAGATTTAGTTTATATGTCAATAGTTATACAGTTTTCAGTTCTTAGATATGTCATTATATCATGTGTTTATATTTCTAATGATATTTTATTTGTATTTATGATTGTAGTGGCTACTATGGATCGTAACAATGCAGAGATACTGAGGTTCATTAGCCATTTGAGAGAGATTGGGTCGGCTTGGAGGGGTGGAGATGAGCTCCGCCGCTCCCTGTCAGATTCATTGTTATCTATTGTTGATACAATCGCAAGATCGAATGATGCGTTGTATAGCATCGCATCTTACAGGGAGAGAAAAAGGAAACAATATGCTGATGGCTTGAGTTACAATGAGGTAAAAAAACTGAAAATAACAAAACAAGCCATCTATTCATTGTTTAGACTGCCTGGGACGGATAACATCCCGGAGATCAGCAGGACACATATATCTATTGAGTGGTGCACTTTTCCACCCATCAGAGACAATTGGATGGATAGGTGGTACATGGTTTTTGACATTCCCCCTCACAACAATAGGGAAGTACCGATGTACTTCCTCCGAAAATTGTATGCAAAGTTTGTGATGGGGAAACATGTCAACTATTTTCACATGTTGGGCTTCCAGGGAGTTGGTAGGGGAATGCCCCAACACCGACCCGATGCTAGGCATAGAGATGCCAATCCACAAATACCTGCACCCCGTGCCCAGCTACCGAGGGCAGACATCCCTCCTGCGCATGACATGGTTTCCCAGACACAGGATGCATTTTTTACTCTAGCTGAGATGGTCTCTCAACACACGGCCACTATTGACCAGAGAGCGCCCTCTTCCTCTG
>LPNX010728459.1:210771-223349 GCA_001517045.1 Pseudotsuga menziesii
TGCCTGTTTTTACAGTTTTGTATTGCATCTAACGTGCCAAAAGAGACCCTCAACTTCTTGCACACACCCTTAGGAATTTACAAAATTAATTAGATCATAACATAGTTTACCCAACTAAGACATTTCTAACCCTGTTTCAACCTCTGGTGAATACACGGGTACTTGATCTCTTTAGGGTTCTTCCCCATCACAGTTAATTGTGGATTTTTGTATTAATAATGAAAATATATAAATTTTCATCCTTTTAAGCATTCAACAATTAAAACTTACATCTAGACCCAATCAGAATAGGGGTCCAGGCCAAGAGGGTACATTCTCCTCCCCTTAAAGTATACACAGTCCTCAATGTTTCATTGTCCAAAATTTATAAACAAAACTTTCAAAATTATTTTCATATATACAGTCTTCAAAATATATGAGGAAACTCTTCTTGCATCTTGAATTCAAGTCCTAGGTCACTTCCTTAGGGATATAGTGGGTTTGTTGGACCTTTACCTGTCATATGGCCCTGTTCCTGAGAGTCCTCATTCTTTTGTCCAATATGCAAATTGGCTGCAGTTGGATTTCCCTTTTGGATTTCACCTGCATCAGAGACCAATCAAGTACATGATTAGAGTCATACACATACTTTTTCAATAATGAAACATGGAAAATATTTTGTATTTTAACCGTAGGAGGTAGGGGTAGATCATAAGCCACTTGTCAAATTCTGCTCAGGATATCAAATAGTCCACATAATCTAGCAACTAACTTTTTATAGTTATCCAACCGCAATGAAATTTTCCTTCCCCTTACGTTTAGGAACAATTTGTCCCCAAACTAGAACTCCCTATGCATTCTTTCTTTATCTACATAGCTCTTCTGTCAATCTTGAGCAACTTTCAAATTTTTCTTGATCCTGATCACATGTTATTGTATATCCTGAAGCATTACTTGTCCAACTATGATTCTATCCACAGGCTTGTCCCAATTCAATGGAACATACACTTCCTACCATAAAGTTATTCAAATGGACTCATCTTCAATGATTCCTAGTAACCATTATTGTAAGAAGATTTCACTAAGTACAAGTAATCTTCCCATTTATTGGGCTTGCCGATTACATACATTTGGAGCATGTCCTCAATGATTTAATTTATCCACTCAGTCTGTCCATTTTTTTGTGGATGATAAGTTGTACTGAGGTTGAGTTTGGTTCCAAATTATTCGAACAAACCCTTCCAAAAGTTTGAAGTGGACTTTGGATCTCGATTGGAAACAATTTCCTTTGGAATTCTATGCAACTTGGAAATATCCTTCATATAGATCTATGTGATCTTAGGTTCTTTAAATGTTGACTGAATAAGTACAAATTGAGTTGAATTTGTCATATTCTTGACCACAACCATAATGCAACCATGTTGCTTCAATGTCCTTGGTAACTTTATGATAAATCAATGGTCACCACATCCCACTTATGTTCTGGTACTGACAATGGATGGAGTATACCACCAAGATGTTTATGTTATGCTTTTACTCTCTAATAGTATAAGCACTAAGAAATATATCTGGCCACTTCCTTCTTCATGAATTTTGGCCAGTAGTACTCTTTCTTAACTGTTGTCAATTTATTTTGGTAACTAGGGTGACCTACATAAGCAACATTGTGCATTTCCTGCAATATTATTTTCTTCAAGTTGTTATTAGTTGTTATATAAATTATTCTATTGAATTGAAGAATTACATCTTTAGCCAATGCATGTTTGGAAAATTTTAGTATCGTTTTTCCTTCTTGAAATGTTGCCACAACCTGTAGATAGTGATTATCTACTTTCAATGCCTCTTGCATCCTAAATTTTAAATCTATATTCCAATCGTTGTTGGTTGAAACTTTTAATGATTGAATTCTTATGTTGAGTGCATCAACCACTTTATTATCTTTGTCCTTTATGCACTTGATTTCAAAATTGAATTAAATCAAGAATTCAATCCATATGGATTGTCTTGCAATCACGTGAGGTTTTTCAAATAAAAATTTTAAATTAAATGCCTATTTCATTAAACTTGGACATATTCCATTCCAAGTCACTTTGAAGACTAGTAAAACACAACCCTTCTAAACCCCAAAATCAAGGTTTCTAAATTGCAAAATTTGGTTCCAAAAGTGTACTTTTTCATTTGATGTTGTCTCTTTTCAAATTGGTTTTTGCACTTTTCCAGTATGGTGCATATGATAATGGCACTTTTAGAACCTGTTTTTTCACTTTAGAAAGTCTTCTTTTGACACTTCCAGTACTTAAGTTTCTGATTTTGAAAACCGATTTTGGCATTTTCAAGTTATGATTTTGCACTTTTGCCAAACCAAACTCAACACTTTACAAATATTGTAATCATACCATTGAATATACAAAAACCTTTCGAGTTTATTTCTGACAAACAAAATTCAACTGCACTACTTAACAAACTAGTTCAATATATTTTACAATTGGAATCACATCGCTCCCACCATATTGGGGCAAAAAAGCAAGGTCATCATTGATATAACAAGAATGTGTCATTCACATCATGGCAAGTATAAAAATTTGTTGTAATAAAACTCACTTCTTAGTTATAACCATATTTTCCTTTTGAGCCATCTACAATAATTGTAGTCCTAGCGTCGTAACGATGAATCAAAATGGTCCAAATATTTTTTAACAATTTGGCCAGTGATGTTTGAATAAACAATCGTTGTGATAATTTTCCATTTCAATATACTAAATTTCTTTGTATTAACAAATGGTCAACAACATAGACATAATTTACCTACAGTACAATAAATATTTGAAGGTTACTATAAGAATCTACATAAATTGTTTACACTTGTCCAATACCCTTCAAAAACAAGTCAAAAACACCATTTATAAAGTAAAAAACAACCATTTTAGAGTTCAAAAAGTGGCATTATGGATTTCAAAAAGTGTAATACCTGGTTTAAAAACTACATTTTTTGAATCCAAATTGGCACTTTTTGAAATGCATTTTGCACTTTTTACTCCCATTATTGACATTTTTAGAACTGATTTTGGTAGTTTTTGAACCCAATATTGGCACATTTTGAAACAAGTTTTCAAACCAAGACTAGGATTTTTAGAAGATCTATTTTTTGTAATTTAAGAAACCCTGACTTGTAAATCTTCAATATGCCTTAGAAACATACTATTCATAAATTTAAATGTTCTTAACAAATCACTACATAGATCCTTCAAAGAATAAAACACAACTACATAACAAAGCCAATATTCAATTTGATTTAGCAACATACTATTCAGAACTTTAAATGTGCCTAACAAATCACTAAATAAAGCCTTTAAAGAATAAAACACAACTAGATAACAAAACCCAACATAGAGAAGGCTATGACGATAAAGAATCAAAGCATGTTATTCAACAAACTAATTTCACTTTTGTCACAATAGATCTTACACCGTTAACACCATTAAGGCGTACCAAAAAAAACCACAAACGATCTAACAAGTATGTGTCATTCTCATCATTACAGTTATATATCTTTGCAATTACATATTTTCCTTCATCATTACAAACATGGTTTTCATTCAATTCATCCATAATCACTATGTTACTGGCACCATAACAAGAGTCTAACATATTCCAAACATCTTTTAGAGGTTTAAGATACACATTTTCATTTCATCTCCAACGTGGCCATTCTCTTTCTTGGCATCACATTGATCTTGTGTTTGTATGACTTTAAATTCCTCTTTTTTCAATAATTTTTTTCTAAAAATTCTAGCAAAACATCATTCACATTTAAGGATTTAAGCACATGCCCTTAAACCAACCTCAATTAAAGTACAAACTATAATTATTCCTAAGATAAATACACCAGTAAAGACCTTCCAAGGTCTACATATTTAAATACAAGATAATTGCTAAAACATTCCATTAAAATTAACATCCTCATAAACAAGGAAATGAGTGAGTATCGTGACCATTCTTTGGTCCAAAAATCAAGTCTCTTTTCATTATTTAAATCCACATAATCAAAACTTATGCCATAAAAATCGAATAGTCTCATGTAAATATCACTCACGGCCATCACATAATGATTATCCAATTAAAAATTCCAACCATTAAATTAAATCCTAAGTTATCCAGAGGTCGACCCTTGTGGGTTACAAAATACAAGTCGCGGGCTTAATAAAACCACCACATAAAATGATACACCGTAATCATTTACATAACCATGAAACCATCATATTGAAAACCCCAATATAAATTCATACACAAGAATCGTTTACATTTTATAAACCATATCGAAATATCTACATAGTCCCAAGTAATTACAAGGGTGGACAGCAATCGAATCCTGTGGGCATCCAAGCCCCATTTCACATCCACATAAAAATACAACTCGTTACATCAACCATGAATAGGGTTTGAACCCTGTGGGTATTTGTTTGCATTAAATCACGGCCATGCTATGCATACAGCGTATGCAGGCTACATAATTTATTAACCTCGATACTTTTAATAAAAAACATACACGCTACAACTAAGTCGTAAGACTCAAACTTTGCCCATGCATTGTAACCATGGCCTCGGCCAAATTAAATAAACACACAGGATAATAAATCAAAGCAATGAATCATTACATAAGAGGTCGTAAGACCCTCATTAATCTATGCACAGTATTTACATAAGCCACGGCTAATAAAATAAGATACATAGTATATATAAACAACAAACGAGCACTATCAATTTTTTCACCTACAGTAACGAAAGCCCTCCAAGGTGGAACCCATGTCTCATTTGTTTCCACATTACATTAAGTAATAACCATAAAGTAAATCCAAACAGACTACGATTTTGCAGTTTCCATGGCAAGTGCCTAAGCCATCTACGGCATGGCAAAGCCATACGCTGTCAAATATTACAGCTAGGTTTTAAATAAAAGCATTTTATACATAGTCCATCAACAAAGAAGAATGCCTCATTCAACCCACAACAATAATCAAATAAGCACATCATAAATTCAACACATACACAGTAAATGTAATAATCATTTCCATTTCATAAACACAGTATATATTATGTACAGGAATTCCAATAACGCAAGTCAATTACTATCCAGTTGTGCCAAGTGCTATGGCACCATTGCAAGCAATGGTGCTTCCTAGGCATAAAAGCCCCAAATTTCAAAAGATGAATTACAAATAACATAGTTTATACACAAAGCCTGTAAGGGCACTAAAATTTGCTCCACGCCCAAAAGGCCTCACAAAATATTAAAAAACCCAAGTCTGTTAACACAGGCCCGAAGGCGCATCAAAACCCCACAAAGAATCCCCAAACCAAACGAACGAATACTAAACATAGTCAGGCATAGAGATAAAAAGCGTAGGATTATGTGGCAAGATTACCTTACACCTTGGCACCACCTGTGAACCAGCGATGAAGTTTTGAGCCACGCTACTCTTTGCCAACCTTGGCACTTGCAAACCACCAAACAAAACAAGGACGAGAAGTATGTATTGTCTACAAGCAACGAGATAAACATCAAATGATGTCACGAAACCAACAGTGCTTACCTTCGCAAACTAGGGTTTCATCTTCATCTCCTGGGCAAAGCCAAGCCCAAAACAACCAACAACCAAGCAAAATGACAAACCATCCTAAGAGCCAAACCCTATGTTGGATCTGCCACGATCCCCAAGGATCATTAATGGCTCTAGCCTGGTGTCCACTTCCAACTTAAAACCCACTATTCCATAGTTTGTAAACAATTCATTTTCGTTGGTTTCCATGCATACCGTAAACCCCATCACATAAGATTCAAACTTTATATTATGCCACCCCAAAGTTTTAATACCAAGTATAATATATATAATGGGTATCACACAACCATAGGCTTAAGCCTTGAACCTTGCTTTACCATATGCCCTAAGATTCAAGCTTAAGAACCATGGAATATGAAATATTCCATGGTAATAATTAACCTTTATAAAAATCAAAGGTCTGATCCTTAAAACAAGAATATAACCTGCCAATCGAAAACAAAGGTTATGTTAATACTTTTAATAAAATGAAAACAGAAGAGGTGTCTTAGTTCGAAGAACTAAGTAAGCCTACTAGTCAAGTGAACCCTTTACCTCTTAGACCATCATGGGAGAACGAGTCCCGCCACTCCGCCCACTTTGTTTCCACAACAGAGTTAAGTTAGAACCATATAAATAACAAGTAAGACTATGCAGAATGAACAAAGCATAAAATCAAGTAGTGACACATAAATGACAATGTATAACTATAAGAATCGAAGTAGTAATCAGCATTACGACATCTCAATTAAAACACAGCAATAAGTATAACTGAAAAAACGATGATAAAACGTAAGAATAGCTTACGACCAAACAGTGGTACAACTAGTGTACGTTATATTCCGCAAGTTTAATAATGTTTCGTTTAGGTAGTTTTTACTAGCCTATAAAAGAAATTATTTATTAATTTTTGGGGACATTACAAGTGGTATCAGATCCCAGTTTCAATACTAAGAGACCTATGGGCGCACCTGCATTCGTTGCAAATAAAATAAAGTATGTTATTAAATTTGTTACTAATAGGAAATTTTTTTGTTATTTAAAATTGTTGAAATTACAGGAAACTTTTACTGAACCATTTAGTTTATGAACACTAAGGAAGATAATAGCTAGCAAGGAAGGATGAACACCCCCACCCCAGAATCAGAACTGGTGGTGGAGCTGAATTCTGATATTTTGAAGACTATACACAGTCTTCAAGCAGAATTGTGAAGTCTCCGAGAAGACAGTCTGAACAAAAGAAAAGAACAGCAAGCTATAAATGAAGCATTACTAAGAAATATGACGGGAGGAAGCCCGCAGGGTAAGCCTACTCAGTCCACAAATAGCTCCAAAAGAGAACCTTACCATAAATGGGACAGCAGCCCAAGAGAAGAATAAAAAGAGGAATGTACCCCTGAAGCACCGAAAGGAGATCATCACAGTCCTCCTAGTGATGACTCTCTTTCTCCCTAAAGAAAGAAACAAAGAAGAAATGATAATCTTCAAGGGGTGTTTAGAAAAATAAGAGCCCCGACATATGAAGGTGAAGTAAACACTGGGGAGAAGGATGAAGAGTGGCTGCTGGGAATGAGCAAATATTTTCAGGTTCATAACTACTCAAGTGAGATGAAGGCTCGTGTTGCCATCTATAACTTGAATAGAAAGGCAGCAAGATCGTGGAGAGATTTAAAACACACCAAGAAAGATGAGCTAAGAGAACTACGCTGGGATACCTTCTGAAAACTTTTCCAAGAGAAATATATCTCAAAAAGGTTCTTCGACAGGAAAGTGAAAGAGTTTCACGAACTACATATGGGATCCATGACTATGGACGCGTTTATTAACATATTTCTAGATCTATTGTATTATGTACCATACTATCAAAGAAGAAAAGGTAAAGATCCAGCAGTTCCTAGGATGTCTTCCTCCCAGTTTTCGGAACGGGATTGAATTTGACATGCCTAAGACCTTGGATACCACCCTGCACAAAGCTAGGATCTGTTATGAGAATGTACAGCTAAGGCAGTAGAACATGAACTGAAATCGAGACAAGTCTAAGAACTTTTCGGATAACTGTAGACCTGTGTCTAACCCATAGCCATATAGAAAGCAGAATAACAGCTTTCAAGCAAACAAGAACTTCAATAAATCTGGTATGAAGCTTTATGTACCAGCTTCTAATGTTAACAAGCTAGTATCAAGTGGATCCAATGCTACCCCAGTATAGATCAAGTGCTGGAAATGAAACGGGCCTCATTATGCCTGAGATTGTAAGAACAAGACCATTGGGGTCTTGCACAACTTACAATAAGAACCAATTGTTGAGGACATAGCTGGAACACTGCGGATCTATGCAGCATTGGATGGCCGACAAGAATATCATCAAGCTACAATGGTTGAGATAGAAGGTAAGATATTGAACACTTCTATTTCAATACTTATTGATCCTAATGCTTGTTAGAGCTATGTTTTTCCTAAAATTGTTGATGAATGCAAACTAGGCAAAGTAAAACATGATAAACCTTGGCTGGTTCAGTTAGCCACAGGTTCAAAATGGAAAGTTTCAAAAATTGTTAAAGAATGTGAGGTAAACCTAAATGATTTTCCTACGAAATTAAACCTGAACATCCTACCTTTAGGATCGTACGATGTACTTATCATCATGGACTTGTTGGAACAGTGCCATGTCATGCTTGATTGCTTACATAAGTCTATCTTATGTACTGATAGCCAAGGGAACCAAGTGAAGGTTCATGGCATTCCAAAGAAAGTTTTTGTAAGGCAAATATCTTATTTACAAGCAAAGAGATGCGTCAGGAAGGGATGCAAGTTGTTTGCAGTGAACATCCAAGACATAGAGTCTGATAGAGAGCAATGCATAGAAGACTTCCCCGTTCTTAAAGAATTCAAGGATGTGTTTCCTGTAGAAATCCCAGGATTACCTCTGAAACGAGACCTAGACTTTTCCATTGAACCATCCCCAGAATCAGTTCCGGCTTCCAAAGCCCCTTACCGCATGAGTGCACCTGAGTTGGTGGAACTCAAACTACAGTTGCAGGAATTCATAGAGAAAGGGTATATTCAACCCAGTGTGTCTCCTTGGGGAGCACCGATATTGTTTGTAAAGAAGAAGGACAATACGATGCGGATGTGCATCAATTACCGTTAGTTGAACCAAATGACTATCAAGAACCGTTATCCACTCCCTAGGATCGATGACTTGTTTGATCAGGTGGGAGGAGACAGAATCATTTCAAATATTGACCTATGATCCGGGTACCATCAGGTACAGATTTGCGATGAGGATATCCAAAAAACCGCCTTTCGTACAAGGTATGGGCACTAAGAGTTTGTAGTGATGACATTCAGGTTGACCAATGCACCCGCAAAATTTATGTGTATGATGAACAGCATATTTAGTAGGTACCTGGACACGTTTATCCTGGTCTTTATAGATGACATACTGGTTTATTCCAAGAATAAAGAAGAGCACGAAGAATACCTTCGCATAGTACTGCAAGTGTTGAGAGAACCCGGGAAAGATTAAATCCCATAAAGGATATAACCCAGGATAGTTGTGGACCTGGGATAGCTGTGGACCCGGGAAAGATTAAATCCATAAAGGATTGTCCTGCCCCTACTAGTGTCACTGACATTAGGTCCGTTTTGGGATTAGCCAGATATTATCGAAATTTCAATGAGAACTTCTCAAGAATCGCTTGCCCCGTGATCGCTTTCCAGAAGAAAGCAAGTTCTTATGGACCGCTAAGTGTGAAGAAAGTTTTCAAAAGCTTAAGCAGTTTTTGATGACTGTACTGGTGTTACGAATTGCGGATCCTGATGGGGATTTTGTTGTTTGTACAGATGTAAGAAAGGAAGGACTGTGAGGACTCCTCTTGCAAAATGATCACGGGATCTGTTATGAATCGTGGAAGTTAAAAGAGCATGAACAGAATTACCCTACGCACGATCTTGAGTTAGCTTCCATCATTCATGCTTTGAGGATGTGGAGGAACTACCTCATGGGAAGGAAGTTCCTTCTGAAGACAGACAATATGAGTATGAAATATTTATTCGATCAACCGGATCTGAACGCAAGGTAAGCCAGGTGGTTTTCTTTCCTTAGTGAGTACCATTTCGAGCTAAAGCACATTAAGGGAAAAGAGAATAAGGTTTTCAATGCTTTGATTCGACGAACTCATATGATATATGAGGTGACTTGGAGTCAAACCGATGCAGATTTGCATGAGAGGATTAAAGCAGCCAACAAAGTTGACCCCTTCTATGTGGAAATTCTCCAAAAATTCCAAGAGGATAAGTTGTTTCAACAACAAAAAGTAGACGAATTCGGACTGCTATGGTCCAAGGATCCTTTGTATGTTCGAAGAGGAGGGGACCTTCAGTCCATCATCCTCATAGAATTTCATCAGGCACCCGGGATATCAAAAAAAGATATCCGCCATCAAGAGAAACTTTTTTTGGCCTAAGTTAAAGGCCGAAATTGCAATTCTTATTGTGAATTGTCAATAATGTCCACTATTCAAAGCTGAGCATCAGCATCCTGTAGGATTGCTGCAGCCGTTACCCATTCTGGAATGGAAGTGGGAGGTCATTAGTATGTATTTTATCACCGGTTTACCGAAAAGTACGAAGCAAAATTATTCTATTTTTGTAGTAATTGACAAGTTGTCAAAATCAACACACTTCATTCCTGTGAAGTCGACCTACAAGGCAGTGAACATTGTTGATATGTTCTTGAAGGAGATATTTAGATTGCATGGGATACCCAAGGCAATCATCTCAAATTGAGATGTTAAGTTTACAGGAAACTTTTGGAGATATTTATTCTCAGGATTGGAGACGTAGTTGAAATTTAGCACTGCATATCACCCAGATACATGTTATAATAATCAACCCATAGTTAGCTATCTTAGACATTAATTAATCCATTTTTGTCTTATTTGTCTAGTTTCCAATATTCCACTCTATGCAAGTTGTCTTCCACATGTCCTAGAAGTCAAACTTGCTAAAACTGAGTCATGGAGCACTTGGGAAACCTCCTGAAAATCATATTTAGCAGTTCTTGTTTATTCTAGATCCTCCCTAGCACATATCTTCTTTTTCTGCTAAGTTTCCTGCTTTATTAATATTTGAGGCAAAAGGGAAAGTAAGACTAGGTGTAGTTGACTTGTTTTTTGCCCTCATCATCCTCCATCCTTTTGTCCTAATAAAAGCATGTATGAGTTGTATTTCCATCACCTATTAGCTTTCCTACTTGACTTTTCCAATTCGTGAGCCTCTAGGTAGATTTGGAAACTGCTTTATGCACCTATGGGGGATTTGACTAGATTTAGTAAGCCTGCTTTTGACTATTTCGAATGGCATCCTTATGCATTCGAATCTCTCATGTAATTATATATTTCAGTATCCTATGACTTCATATGGTTGGCTATTGTACACTTATTCAATACATATTAGTGTTATGCTCCAATTTCAGTCTCCTTTGTGTGTAAATTTGCAGGTTTGATTAGCAATTTTGTGAGTGCAATTGTTCTATCACTTGGGTTCAATTTCCACATGGTATCAAAGACTTTGTAGATCGATTTCTCTCCTTCCATTGTGCTATTTCAGGTTCGACATCTTGACTAGGAACTATTCTGCTGACTGAAGGGACAATTTCTGAGCTATGGATCAATCTCAGAAGATCATCTTGACTCCATTTAATTTCTTTGAATGGAAAGTAGAGATGGAGATGCTATTGAGAGCGAAAGTTCTCTATAGGGTGACTATGGAAACTGAAGCAGTGCCCAATGCTAACACAAAGAAAATTAAATGGCACAACAGAAGGGATGAGGCCTATGGTCTCTTGTGTCTGAGTATATCCAAAGACCTCCTCTTCCATCTTGATGGATTGACATCACCTAATTAAGTGTGGGAGAATATTGTAGATATTTTTGGCAAGACATATGAGATGAGAGGACATCAAATCGAGAATGAATTGATCTCTTTGAGTCCCAGC
The DNA here is from genome assembly GCA_001517045.1 of Pseudotsuga menziesii. Taxonomy (NCBI): domain Eukaryota; kingdom Viridiplantae; phylum Streptophyta; class Pinopsida; order Pinales; family Pinaceae; genus Pseudotsuga; species Pseudotsuga menziesii. Next base: position 222,349 of record LPNX010728459.1, read on the forward strand.
AGCTTCGAATCCTTGTAACTCTACTTTTCCAAGTTTAAAGCCCTTGTTTTGCAGTTAAAACAGTGTGCAATTGAAAAGAAGGAGGAGCAACTAGTTTTGGCCATACTCTTGAAGCTTGGCCCTGACCATTCAGTGTTTGTTTCTACCTTCCATGCCACCAAGTTGAGAGCTCGATCTTGGAATATTCCTAAGCTTGCAGAGTTCATGGAATACCTCACATAAGAACAAGATAAACTGGTGATTATGGGCACCATCAAACCTTCCAAAGACCAAGATTTGGTTTTTGGAGATTCGAGGGTAGATTCAAAAGGCAAGAAGAAAGCTAAGAAGCCACCTGAGCAAAAGAGAGACAAGAACAAGTCTCAAGAGGAGCCCCAAGGCTCTAAGAAGTACTTCCAGAAGAAGAAGAACAAAGGAGAAATGAGCAAGTGCGCATACTGCAGTAAGGGCTATCATCCTGAAAGCTCCTGCATGAAGAAGAAAATTGACATGCTGACCCAAATCCTGGAGAAGAATAACATCTCCCTTCCTGATAGCTCAAAGGAGAGGGAAGGAAGATCAAATTCAGAGGACAGAGAGAGAGTACATGCATTGGTTGCTGGCACATCAAGCTCACCTAGCTTCATCATAGACTCAAGAGCTTCAAGACATATGGTTTAGACCAAGGAGGCATTCTCCTCTCTTGACATGTCGAAAGGTCCACCAATAGTGTTGGGAGATGACTCTCTCACTGACAGTTTGGGGAAAGGAAGGATTGATCTTGACCATGGTAAGTTCAGCAATGTATTGTATGTTCCAGGTCTTTCCTCTAACCTCTTTTCAGTGTATCAGATGACCCACACAGGGTCTCCAAAGAAGGTCATATTCTCACCTGATGATGTTGAGATCACAAATATCTCGAGTGGTAAATTCATTGCAAAAGGAGTTGTAGATCACACTTCGAAGGTATACATGTTTTCACATTTTCTACCCTACTCAAACCCCTCTGCTCTTCTGATTCA
>LPNX010728459.1:227405-306574 GCA_001517045.1 Pseudotsuga menziesii
TAAAAATCAACCCATAGTTAGCTACCTTAGACATCAATTAATCCATTTTTGTCTTATTTGTCTAGTTTCCAATATTCCACTCTATGCAAGTTGTCTTCCACATATCCTAGAAGTCCAAATTTCTAAAAATGAGTCATGGAGCACTTGGGAAACCTTCTATAAATCATATTTTAGCAGTTCTACTTTATTCTAGATCCTCCCTAGTTCATATCTACTTTTTCTGCTAAGTTGCCTGCTTTATTGATATTTGAGGCAAAAGGGAAAGTAAGACTAGGTGTAGTTGACTTGTTTTTTTCCCTCATCATCCTCCATCCTTTTATCCTAATAAAAGCATGAATGAGTTGTCTTTCCATCACCTATTATCTTTCCTACTTAACTTTTCCAATTCGTCGGCTTCTAGGTAGATTTGGAAACTGCTTTATGCACCTATGGGGGATTTGACTAGATTTAGTAAGCCTTCTTTTGACTATTTCGAATGGCATCCTTATGCATTCAAATATCTCATGTAATTATATATTGTAGCAGCCTATGGCTTCATATGGTTGGCTATTGTACACTTATTCAATACAGATTAGTGTTATGCTCCAATTTCAGTCTCCTTTGTGTGTAAATTTGCAGCTTTGATTAGCAATTTTGTGAGTGCAATTGTTCTATCACTCGGGTTCAATTTCCACAAGACAGATGGGCAGATAGAAAGATTAAACTAGATTAATGAGGACATGCTTCAGATGTATTTCATGAAAAAACCCATGAAGTGGGAGGATTACCTGCATCTCACAAAGTTTGCGTATAACAATGGTTATCAGACTTCCGCTAAGATGAGCCCCTTTGAGGTACTCTATGGATGGAAGTGTAGAACACCAGTTACTTGGGATAGCCTGGTGGATGATCTCATGTTAGGGCCTGATTTGTTGATGGACTTGGAATAGTTGGTTACCAAGGTCCAAGTGAACCTCAAAGAAGCACAAGACCGCCAGAAAAGTTACGCGGGTCAAAAAAGAAAAGATAAATACTTTCAAATAGGCGATCATGTTTACTTGAAAGTAAAAGCCAAACTAAGCTCATTGAGCTTGGGTAGGTGTGGTAAGTTAGCACCTACATTTTTTGGACCTTTTGAAATACTGACCAAGAAAGAGGCGGTGGCATATGAACTAGCGTTACCCGCGCATGTAAGAGTCCATAATGTTTTCCATGCATATTTGTTAAAGAAATATGTTTATGATACTAAACATCTTATAGATTGGTCCCTATTACAGGTGGAACCTGAAGGGGAGTTTTCCCTTGTGCCTAATAATATACTAGATAAGAGAGAGGTGCAGCTTCGGAAGCGCACCATAGTCCAGTTGAAAGTGAAATGGAAGCACTTTGAGGTTGATGAGGCTACTTGGGAGAATGAAGCCACCATAAGAAAGGCATACCCCGCCTTGTTTCATGATGTTATTCTGAGTCCCTAGAACACCAAGGACGATATTTTTCTAAGCGGGGAGGGATGTAATATCCTGAATTTTGGACATGACACTTATAGGCATGCTCCTATTGATTATGATGTTGACTTGATATTTTATTTTGATATATTGGCTCAAAAACCCCACTGCATATGAACATGATGATTTTTTTTATATTGGGCGTAAGCCAATTATTGATGATATATATATATATGCTTGTTTGTGTTGGGCGTGGACCCTGAAGCACATGATTGATGAGATGTTTTGTGTTGAGCGAGAAGCTCTGGAGCACAAGAGTGATTGATAATTTTTGTTGTGTCAGGAGCTCTGGAGCACTTGAGTGATTGATGATTTGTGTTGAGCAAGGAGCTCTGGAGCACTTGAGTGATTGATGATTTGTGTTGAGCGAGAAGCTCTGGCGCACATGAGTACTTACCTTTGTGTTGAGCGAGAAGCTCTGGAACACATGACAACATAATTGGAAGTGTTGGGCATAATCCCTGGAGCCTTCCTTGTTGATGTTGAGCATAATCTCTGGAGCATCGGATCCTTATCCATTATATCCCTAGGTGTATCATCGAAGTACGTCCTAGCATTAGTGTTGAGAAATCTAGAATTGCACTAAGTTGTAACTCCATGTTAAAGCGTTGAGTATGGGCTCTGGTAAGAGCTAGGGGTTACTAAAAAGAATTTAATAACTTTCGAGTGAAAACAACTCAAGAAAAATATTGATCTCATCATACTTATTTATAAGTGATTAAATGAAATTTTGAATTTCTGTATTCTCATCAAGTACTGAAGAACTACCATGTTATACGAGGGAAATCCAACATGCAAGGATGCTTATAGTTTCCTATCCTAGTAGACCTAAACCATCTACCTACTTGACCTTAATGAAGAAGTGTCATTAAGTCTAGAGATCATGGTATATGATGCCCAAAGACAAATGTTAACAAGTGTTATATTATTATGTACTTTATACATGGTATCTATAAAGAATTAAATATATTTATAATATTAATGATGAAAGAAAGAAATAAAAGCTCCATCCATTATTATTTATTATGTAAAGATAATAAATAGTCCAAAAACTTACAAAGTCTAATTAGGAACTAGTTGAAAGTTCCTAAGTTAAAATATTAATAATTAACCAAAGTAATTGAAAAGGGTTAAATCAAGAAAGCAAGGTTTCTTGATTTAATTGTCCCTTTGATGGAAAAGTTTGTCTATAAAGAATCAAGCCAAGCAAAGGCTTGGGGTTCAAATCTATCATTAGAGGAGTCATTTTCTGCCTGGTTGCTCTCAAGTAATCCTTGGAGAACATTTTCCTAGAAGGAAAAAGGAGAACTAATCCAGACCTGATATACCAGATAGGTAACCCTACCTTAGGATCTCTAAGCTACTTGCATGTTGGAGTCCTGCTTAGGGGGATCCGGATTGAAACCAGGAACGGTTCCGGGTCATGGTTGGGTGGAACGTGGTAGTTCCCAAGTGATTTAGTCATCAAAAAAAGAGGTCAAATCTGCCTTGAATTGTTAATGTTTTTTTATTTGAGTGTGGAGGTTAGGCCATTAATAGAGCTTCAAGTTACAGGTATGAAGCCGTAGACTGTCTATACTACTTTCCTAGAATAAATGCTAGCTATGTTAGGAAAATTATTACATTGCATTTCCTAACCCAATGTATATGTTTCTCTATTTAAATATGTTAGGGTTTTCATTTTAAAATATTAACCCTAGGCTATAAGTGATTTTCTATACCAAGTTTATCCGGGGTTTATTTATTAGTTTACTTATGCAAGTTTAATCTCTCTACAAATGTTCATCAAGGGTTCTGCACCCTAGTTATAATTCTTGTATTAGTTTTACTAATGAAACTGGGTTAAGTACAAACTAGGTTTATTTTAGATCTATTATTTATCTACTCCTTTGGTCTTTATACTCTACTGACATATTACATTTGTTAGCAGAGGCATGTTTTAGAATTACATAAACTAGTTCAGAGGTAAGTTATATGTATACCTATAAGTATAAACTTACAACCTAGATAACCTAAGATATTATCTACAAACTGAACTACTATATTATATATCAATATATATAGACATCAACACTAAACAAATCAAAATACTATCTAAAAATATACATTAACAGTTATAGAATGGAATAATGAATCTAATTAATTAAAGTACAAACTATAATTATTCATAAGATAAATACACCAGTAAAGACCTTCCAAGGTCTACATATTTAAATACAAGATAATTGCTAAAACATTCCATCAAAATTAACATCCTCATAAACAAGGAAATGAGTGAGTATCGTTACCATTCTTTGGTCCAAATATCAAGTCTCTTTTCATTATTTAAATCCACATAATCAAAACTTATGCCATAAAAATCGAATAGTCTCATTTAAATATCGCTCACGGCCATCACATAACGATTATCCAATTAAACATTCCAACCATTAAATTAAATCCTAAGTTATCTAGAGGTCGCAGTATCGACCCTTGTGGGTTACAAAATACAAGTTGCAGGCTTAATAAAACCACCACATAAAATGCTACACATTAATCATTTACATAGCCACGAAACCATCATATTAAAAACCTCAATATAAATTCATACACAGGAATCATTTACATTTTATAAACCATATCGAAATCTCTACACAGTCCCAAGTAATTACAAGGGTGGACAGGAATCGAATCCTATGGGCATCCAAGCCCCATTTCGCATCCACATAAAAATACAACTCGTTACATCAACCACGAACAGGGTTTGAACCCTATGGGTATTTGTTTACATTAAATCACGGCCACGCTATGCATACAGTGTATGCGGGCTACATAATTTATTAACCTCAATACTTTTAATAACAAACGCACATGCTACAGCTAAGTCATAAGACTCAAGCTCTGCCCCTTTGTTGTAACCACGGCCTCGGCCAAATTGAATAAACACACAGGCTAATAAATCAAAGTAGTGAATCATTACATAAGAGGTCGTAAGACCCTCATTAATTTATGCACACTATTTACATAATCCACGACTTACAAAATAAAATACACAATATATATAAACAACAAACGAGCACTATCAACGTTTTCACCTACAATATCTGTGAGATGTAAAACAGTTGGTGGTGGGGTATGGTTAAGATGCCTGCTAAGCTGAAAGGTCTCTAGTTCTAATCCTGTTGGATACCAAAAAATCCAACCATGTTAAGGGTTGGTGCGGTCCAGTCTGGGTGCGATCCCCGAGTGATTTTGACGGCTTAGATGCCCCTGGTTCGTGGTTACTTAGCCAATGGAAACCCTGCTAGTCAGGGGGGTTCCACCACTTTACTAACAAAAAAAAATGTTTTCACCTACAGTAATGAAAACCCTCCAGGGTGGCACCCACATCTCATTTGTTTCCACATTACATTAAGTAATAACCATAAAATAAATCTAAATAGACTATGATTTTGCATCTTCCATGGCAAGCGCCTAAGCCATCTACGGCATGGCCAAGCCATACGCTGAGAAATATTACAGCTAGGTTTTAAATAAAAGAATTTTATACACAATCCATCAATGAAGGTGAATGCCTCATTCAACCCATAACAATAATCAAATAAGCACGGCATAAATTCAACACATACACAATAAACGTAATAACCATTTCCATTTCATAAACAGTATATGTTATGTACAGGAATTACAATAACGCAAGTCAAGTACTATCCATTCATGCCAAGGGATATGGCACCATTGCAAGAAATAGTGCTTCCCAAGCATAAAAGCCCCAAATTTCAAAAGATGAATTACAAATAACATAATTTATACATAGAGCCTGTAAGGGCACTAAAATTCGCTCCACGGCCAAAAGGCCTCACAAAATATAAAAAAACCAAAGTCTGTTAACACGGGATCGAAGGCGTATCAAAACCCCACAGAGAAGCCCCAAACTAAATGAATGAAGACTAAACACATTCAGGCCAAGAGATAACAAGTGTAGGCCTATGTGGCAGGCTTACCTTACACCTTGGCACCACCTACGAACCAGCGACAAATCTTTGAGCCATGTTACTCTTCACCAACCCTGGCACCTGTAAACCACCAAACAAAACAAGGATGAGAAGCTTTAGACTATCTACAAGCAATGAGACAAACATCAAATGTTGTCACGAAACTAACGGTGCTTGCCTTCGTGAACCAGGGTGTCATCTTCATCTCCTGCATAGAGCCAAGCCCAAAACAACCAACAACCAAGCGAAATGAAAAACCATCGTGAGAGCCAAACCCTATGTTGGCTCTGCCATGATCCCCAAGGAGCATTAATGGTGCCAACCTGGTGTCCACTTCCAACTCAAAACCCACTCTTCCATAGTTTGTAAACGATTCATTTTCGTTGGTTTCCATGCATACCTTAAACCCCATCGCAAAAGATTCAAACCTTATTTTATGCCACCCTAAAGTTTTAATACCAAGTATAATATATATAATGGGTATCACACAACCATAGGCTTAAGCCTTGAACATTGCTTTACCATATGCCCTAAGCTTCAAGCTTAAGAACCATGGCATATGAAATATGCCATGGTAATAATTAACCTTTATAAAAATCAAAGGTCTGATCCTTAAAACAAGAGTATAACCTGCCAATCGAAAACAAAGGTTATGTTAATACTTTTAATAAAATGAATATAGAATGTTAATATACGAAGATATTCATTGCTCTTTAAATAAGTCTCCTCCGCTATGTTAAATATGCATACAAAAATAGAAGAGGTGCCTTAGTTCGAAGAACTAAGTAAGCCTGCTAGTCAAGTGAACACTTTACCTCTCAAACCATCATGGGAGAACGAGTCCCACCACTCTGCCCACTTTGTTTCCAAAACAGAGTTAAGTTAGAACCATATAAATAACAAGGAAGACCATGCAAAATGAAAAAAGCATATAATCAAGTAACAACACATAAACGACAATGTATAACTTTAAGAATCGAAGTAGTAATCATCATTACGGCATCTCAATGAAAACACTGCAATAAGTATAACTGAAAGAATGATGATAGAACGTAAGAACAACTTACGACCAAACAATGGTACAACTAGTGTACGTTATATTCCGTAAGTTTAATAATGTTTCGTTTAGGTAGTTTTTACTAGCCTATAAGAAAAAAGTATATTTTCAATTTTTGGTGACATTACAGAAGTCCACACCACAATGATAGATGTGTTTTCCATCCCACGTCATTGAATTTCTCCAGGAGAATACTATGTAAGTCGATTGTTGTCTGACACTGCCATATCAAGCTTACAACAAAAGAAGAATCATCTGACGTTTTTGAAACATGTATGGTTGCGTCGACGATAAAACATTGGAGGATGACTTAGTGAATACACAAGCATGGCTAGAGACTACATATATTTAATGAAAAAGTAAACCATATATGGTTTCCTTGTGGAGTTTTGATCTATCCTTCTTTTATATCCCAATTTCCTGATGATCACATAATGACAAAGGAAAATCTCGGTTGATCCTTATTTCCTTTTCCAATATCTTCATATCCACTCAATGATAGAGATAAATATCCTTTTCAAAAACCTAAGTGAAGCAAGATACACAATATCGGTGAATGCTAAAGTATTATTTCTCTAATCATATACAACTACCTTCTTTTCCTTTCCAATTTCCTTATATTGATCTTGAAAACTAGAAATTTGGAGAGATTTCGCAATGCCACAAATTTCTTGACCTTGATTTGAATTCTTAACTAAATATTGTTTCATTGCATGTGTCAACAATAATTACATTTGGTTAAATGTAATACCCCCATTTTGACCCTTAAAATGTATTGGCTTGATATGTAAATACTATGTATATGCGGTATATGATTCCTACCATGGAGCTCAAATCCAAGTCCCCGCTAGTGGATGAGCGGCTTGAAAGGAAAGTAATTTATATTTTGAGACCATGGGTGAGTAAGCCATGGAAAAATTTAAAAGCATGTAAATATTTACAGTAATAATAAAATGTCTAAAGGATGGCTATAATGATGGAGCAACATGAATGATGGGGCTATTTGTATCCACTAGGGAGAGGTGAGGGGTTGTGGGGTTGAACCATGTGTTTCCAAATGTCACCTTTAGAACCTACCTTGACTTTCCTTGATGGAATTTATTCCCATTGTAAGGAAGCAGCTGAGAAAATCAGCCCACGAATTATTGAGCAATGGGAAAACCCAAAAATTCGTATTGAATATTATGGGCTCAATTTACTTGACCCATAAGTCATATTTCCTCGTGGGAATTTGTTCTCCATGTTCCCCATTCCATTGTGGAACAAATAGAGAAAAATTATAAGCATGTTATGCATTCCCATATGTGTAAAACACAGAAATTGCAACTTGGAAAGAAACCACGATTTTCTGTGCGAAAATCACCTAGAAATTTGTGGGGGGAGTTAAATTTGGTGGGGAATCCATAGATATAAATCTCAAGGAAAAATTAAGAGAGACAAGAACCCTGAAATGCATGGGAAGACCTAGTTAAGAAAGGCTAGAAGTTGAAATTTGTGATTGAGAGTCATGTGGTGAGAAATTGGAAAAAATCCAAGAGTTGATTGTAGTGGGAGAGAGATCAAAGGTAATGTTTGTATGGTATAACCAATGAAGACACAAACCTCTATTAGTTCAGTATTTAGAACTAGCCATAACTTCCCAGGTCAGTGTTGACGAAAGGGGCACCCAAGGGACTATGTAGCAGAGAAGGGAACCTTACTCAGGATGAGAGTGTAGGTGATGAGGGTGCTCGAATTGTCTGAAGATGATTTGAGATTCCTATAGCTTTGTGGTTGAGATCATTTTCCTTCCCTTCCTCCATACTTTCTTTATATACCCAACTGTGTGCTAGATTATCATGGGTAGCTTTGCTTATGACATCGAGTGAGCCTAAGTAGTTCATCCCTAGTGGATTTCATAAATATCGGGGGTGGTCTCTGAGAGATGAAAGAGTATAGGCAAAGCATATACATATGGTTCAGTGAAATTTTGCATCCACATATCTAGTTTCTTGGAAAAATTCAATCAAGATAATTGTTCACTAATGTTTTTGATGATGTCTAATTTATGTGTTGCGAATGACTGTTATTTGTGTTAAATTGAAGGAGTTGACCCAGTATGAATTGTTCAATTAACTTCCCATGAATAGAATGAAAATGAATTATTGATGTGCATGGTTTTATTGATATTCTTGTTATGAACGTGCCGGTATAAACATGATGTGTGTGTGCATTGATAGAGTTTAATTTTGTTGTGTAAGTTTAATGATAATTGCACAAGAATTTAGTTGTTTATGAATTTTGTAATGTGCTCATGGGACTGAATTATAGCACTCACTACAACGTTCATGTTCCCTCCAGAGTCGGATTAATGGGAGGGTACATGACATTAAATATATTAAAAACAAGCTAAGAATTAAAAGACAATCGGAAAAAATTAATTGGGAGTTAATTTTCCAAAAAACTATTAGCACAATTTAAATACCATTTTACTGCCAAAGGAATCCATAATATGCATTCATGAACTTCTCCTGCTGAATTGTCCCCACAACTAAGACAATAATTCTCATATCATAGCAGCTTAATGAACGAATAAATATACATCCAACATATAATTAAAGAACAATTGTGCCCTCGTGTGAAGAAAACATATCTACAATGTGATCCCATAATGCTGAAATTCGTTTCTTTGCAAAAACATAACTTCGAGGATCCGATTTCAAGCCCATCAAAGGTAAAATTGTAATAATTGGATCATTATCATCCTACCAATACATACCCATATATGAAGTGGAGACCTTGTCTCCTACGCGTACAATTCTCAAACAATGTATAGAAGAGAACCCCACGTAAAAACCTTCTGAGTAATTTCTATAAACGTCGTGGAATGGGTACTCTTTGTGAGGCCTTTTCAATTTCTTGGAGAATACTAAATTCTCTATTGATTAAATATGACAGGATGACATCAACTTAAAATATTAGGGTGTTTGTTTCAACATTCGAGTCATAGATAAATCAAGAAAATCACTTTCCATCCACTGGTGAATAAAATTACTTGTATCAACAACAAGGTCACAACAAAGTCTCGGTCGAACAAATTTGATTCTGTTCAATGTTCGGGATAAAGAAAATGGAAAACAACATTGACAAGAAAAGAGACACATATATTGGATAGATCCATCTACCACAATTTTCTCCCTTTTCTAAATATATAGATCCAAAATATTTTTGGCAGCTATAGGAATTTTAGGATCATATTCATCTTCCTCTTCCTTTTCCGCTTGCCTGAGGTTTTGTTGACTTCTCTGGAAATAAAATACAATGCAGTTTCTGGAAATGATTTGAGGCAATTTTGTAGACCTCAACTACATCTATGTCGGTTACATTGTGAGAAGTATAGAACTCCTTATCGAATTTTCTATAATAATCACAAATGATATTTTTTGAAGCCCTTTCATATTTCTTCCGCCTAAAATATTGTTCCAATGTTTCAGCTTAAGAAGAATGACCAACTGTTGTGGATAACCAAACGGATCCTTCCAGTATGTTATCTACTAATATGTGTAATTTTCCTTCATCTAGGTCGCGTAATGGTCTAAAAAGAATTGAAGTGTATTGCTTTATTTTATTTTGTACAAAATCATCTTGCATTATACTCTTAGGTGAACATGCCAAGGAACCATTTTTATAAATCTCGAAAACATTCCTCGATATCTTCTACAATTCGTCAGATCCTTGAATATCAAGGAAAGAGTCATCTTTTCTTTAAGACTTTCCTTCCTTCAAACTTCTAAAATATCAATGCATTCATTCATGAAATTTTGCGTCCAACTAAAGTATGAAATTTTGCATCCAACTAAAGTATAAAATTTTGAAAATTTTGAATTTAACCAATGTAGTTAATACAAAATACTGATTTAAACTAGTAAAAAATTAATTTCTACCTGCCACTGAGATGACAAAATTTGCCCCTTCCCAAGACAAGATGGTCTGTCACTATAAATCCATTTATCCCTTGCTTTCATAACTTGATCAATGAAGGGAGATTCAACAATTTCCCTATTGGATGTATCTTGTTGTCTGGCCAATTTTGTCGAAATTATGGTCATTTGAGCCTCTCTATGTAGCAAACGAGCCTTGCAAAAATGATACCTAGGATGAAGTGATAGATATTTGGGACTTTCAAGTATTTCCTTCTGTGCCGATATTGAATGTTGACCCTAATATAAAATTTCATGGTAGGAATATGAACTTTGTCTTCATTCGTAACATAATGAGGATATCTAGTTTATTTTTCGAAGGGAATTAAGATAACCTCCCTTAGTGTAGTTGTGAACGTTGTGACAAGTGATAAAATAAGCTTATCCACTTCTTATTTGTTCAATTTTAGGTTTTAAAAATGTGTAGGGACTATTTCACATCGATTGATATCGATGGAGAAAAAAATTCAAAAAAAAATGTTTAATTTGTTCCCTTTTACTCCCTTCAGATCTATCAAAAACTTTACCTGCCCTCTATATGATGGTCTTCGAAGGACTAGGTTTCAACTTTTTGAAGGTATATTTTGAAATATATTTTTTCAAATCATCTAAACAAGATATTCTGAGATATATTAGCATACTTTCATGACTAATATGTTGGATCTTGTTCATCATATTAGACAAATGCAACACAGAAGATGATTTGTTTGAAACAAACAAGTTTTGTAAAACAACTAGAACACAGTTTTTTCAAATCTATAGAGCTTCATGTACCTGGCATGTTTGATCGATCGTATGATGGAAAAACCCACCCCCACTTTTCACGTGATAAAGTGACATCATTTGTAACCCTTTCCATAATATATGGATGATAATTAGATACTGAAAGATCATCTTGAAGCATAAAACATGTGTTATTCTCAACAACCTTCTCATGAACATGCAATATGTTATCACTGATAACATCTTTGGAAATGACTATTCCAATAAGTATTTTCCCCCCATCTAAAAATAAAAGAGATAAAAATTTGGCTAAAAATTCGTTGACATGGCCACCTTAAAATACCATTCTTCTTTAAATTCTTTAAATTTAAGATTCTGTAAATTCCCCTTATTCTAGAAATTTTTATTTAGAGGAGAAGGTTCCAAGATAGTAAAATTTTGATAGACCTATTCAAGGATTCATGGAGGGGTAAAAATGTTGTGAACAGGAAAAGGTGTCACCCATCCCTTCTGACTAAAAAAGAAAGAATTGGCCCCTTAAGATGTAGTGGATATCTCAAGGAATAAGAGGATGGGAACCACATCATCATAAATTCACCGAAAGGAGGAGTTTTAAATTTTAAGGATGGATGGTGCAAACAGAATATGCCTGTTGTATTATCTACAACATACATCATGCAAAAAAAAGAAATAATACTATTTTTCAGGTCAAACAAATGGTCTTGAGTATGTTAAAGAAACACTACATCGACAATGCCATCACAAGGCAAAATCAATGTCATCTGGATTGAGGAGAAAGTACCTGAATCAATACAAATCTATAACAACTCATTATGGGCCTTCACCTCTTGACGCAGTTCACCATATGCCACAATCTTATCAAGTTGAACATTTTGGTCCATCTTTTGATCTTTTGACACTTGTGATCTAAGTTTTCCATATTTCAACTTATCCATATATTCAACTTGGGTCTTTTATATTTGACCTTCGAGATCAATGAAAACATATATTCAACATAGGCTAGTTGGAAGGTCAGTTTTATTTTGTGGCTAATTGAGGTAAAGAGGTCTTTGAAAGATATGATGGAAGTGGATTTATCTAACATGTGTATTATGTTCTGTATAGGGGCATATCTCTTTGTTTTGGTATGGAGGGACCATAATTTATAGTCCAATCTTAGAGAACTTGCAAGTTAGAATATGGCAATGATTTGACGCCGAAAACAACTAGTCTAAATCATTTTTTTCAATTTTTTAACATAGGTTTAGCTATTTCTTTAGGGAGTAATTTATGTGAAAAAAACAATTTTGTGGGTTAAATTTTTATACAATTGTGTTGAAATCTATAGTTTCATCAAGCGATCTAAAATTCTGGTTTTTGGTTGAAATTGCATATATTATTTCCTTGAGTTTGAAGTATAGACACGAAGCATGATGCTTATAGTTAGATCATCATCATCCATAGCTATTTTTTGGAACCTAAGCTCAAAAAAACATCATTGATTCCATAACACAAGAAGTACATCTCTAGTATTTGTATGAATTTTCGTAAGCTAACATAAATGTTGTATGCAGGTTCCAGTCTCGCACCAGAATGCAAAGACCTAAACAACTAAAAACTAAGACAATTTTAGACGATAAGGCCATTCAAATCCAGTTTAAATGCAAGAGTGAACATTGTGTTGTCTAAGCTCAAGACCTACAGTTGACAAAAAATAGTCATAGCCATATCAAAAACAATAGCTTGCTTATATATTTATTGTACTATTTGATACAAGAATTATCCTTAGAAAAGTATATTCCTGACTATATCAAAAACAATAGTTAACTAATATATGTATGGTACTATTTGATACAAGAATTATCTCTAGAAAATTTTATACCGTGACGTGACTTTTGGGTTAGAAACAAAAGTCACGTGGCCCGGTAGCATGAACAAAATAGGCTATGCTTATAATCAATTTTGCATATTGTAACATTCTCATAGTGGCATGAACAAAATAGGTTATGCTTATAATCAATTTTTCATATTGTAACATTTTCATAGTGGTTAGAAGGTAATTTTTGGCGATACAAAAAGAAGGGCTTCCTAGAAATTTTATGAAAGAAAACTTATGGGTGAGCAAGGAATTGGGGATTGGTGTTGTCATAGCAGAAGGGGCACACTCCAAACTACAAATAGCGAACTTTTTTGAATCCTTGAGCTTCAACTGTCGAACAATAATACAAAGTTGAATTGAAATTTCTTGTGTTCACATTTTCCATAACCAAATGTACGGTGACTATAGGTCAATAGTATTGGTTATGTGCAGGTTGTCTTTATGTTTCCAGTGACGAAAAAATTGCATGCACTAGTTTCTCAAGTGTTAAAGTGTTGCAAAACTAACCACTTACACCTAAATATGTCTTGGTGCATATCTTTATTATCTACTTGGGTCATTTCATTTCCATCTTACCGATTTCTAGTGATCTGGTAAAAGTACATGTATAGACTCTCAAGGAAATGGTTATCGAATCATTTATTCATTCAACATCTCTATGCCCCATATAATATGTGTATGTTATCATAAATTAATCTTAAGGAAGGCGCTTTTAAAAGAAACCCGTCTAAGGAGGAAGCACTCCAGAAACCTATTCCAACTTTCATTTCCCATTTCTGGATGAGAACTTTAGAGAAATGTAACATAGGTGCCAGAAACATGAATAATGTGTTTTCCTGTTAGATATTTTTTTTTTTGGAACATAGATATGTAGTATGAATGGTTTCCCTATACTGGTGGTTATTTGAAGGTTCTTAGTTGGATTTCTTCTATTCTTTTTATGAGGGTGCGAGAAAATCCTTCTATCCACCACTCTAGTACTATTCATTGCATTACTTACAATTGTTTTGGTACATAAATTGCTTCAACCAGGGATTGTCCAGGGAATTATCTTAGTTGTGGACCTAAAGGTCTTCTTTTGTGACTTCAATATGGGATTTGGTGTCATACCAAAGATGTTTTGTTCGGAAATATTTTCAACAAAAGTGAGAGGAATGTGTCTGGCTCTATATATTATAATGACGTGGAATTCAAACATGCTTATCATGTTCATTTTTCCTACCATGAAAAAGTCCTTGGGAATACCGGGTATTTTCATATTTTTATGTATTATGAGTGCAATTTCCTGGATATTTATCTTCCTTAAGATTCTATAAACCAAAGCATTTTCTTTGGAAGTTATCACAAAGTTATTTATTGCCTCTACATCTCCAGATAGAAAGTTAGTCGATGAACTTTGAACAAAACATCAAATATTTTTAATGATATACCTCGCTAACTAATTTAAGATAACCAGTTCTACTTCATTTTAGGATACTTTTTCTTTTTCCATATTGAGCATAGTAAAAGCAATTTTCACCTTCTTTACAAAATAAACCTAATTTTAAGCAACTTATCTAGGCTGACATGTCCGAGAGAATTCTTGATGATGTTTACAACCACTTGGCATGCCATCACTGAGTCCAAAAACAAACAACATTGTTAACTTAAAAAACCTCAACGCGTGCTTTTAAATAAAACTACTACAACATGAAGTGCAACTCAAACTATTGCAGAGTACAAAAAATGCTTAAAATTTTAGCTTCAAAAGATCCTACCGTCAAGATCAAACCATTTTGATATGGAACTTCTTGTTCGTATTGGCGTTCTCCCATGAGATCTAGATTGTGTACTAAGATTTCCATTACTAACCTTCATTTAGTGCTTCATCAGTAGGTGAAAAATGTGCAGACACAAAAGGTTTCAGTAGGAGGTCTGATTTCCTTAAAGGCTCTAGTTTTCAAAACAAATATAGGGTTTCATTGCATCAAGGTCGAGGAAGACCCACCTGCAAGTTGCAACTACCACCTCCAAGGTCCAGGAAGAGCCACCTGCAGGTTGTAGGAAATAGCATGATTGAGCTATTTTCTACATTATTTTGAAATTAAACAATAATTGAATGCATGTTATGAGAATATAATATTTGTAGAGTTCAAAAGCTCGATCTAGCTATTAAAAGGCTCTATCTAGTTATTTAAGAGCTAGATCCAACTATTTAAATTCTAGATCTAGTTTTTTTAAATAACTAAATCAATCTATTGAACTATATGAATATTATATTCTCATAACGTCCATCATATTATTGTTTAATTTCGAAATAATGCTAAAAATAGTTCGATTGAGTTATTTCCTTAACTGTGGTTATACCCTTCATTGAGGTAATTATTTTTTTTTCAAACTCATAGAAATAGCTCAATCGAGGGATTTAAAACATTTTTTATCCCCCTTTTCTGCAAATTTATTTTTATTAGCCTCTTTGCTAGGCCAAGACCCTATCTTGGGATGCACCTTAGGTGGCGTACTTCGTATCGATAGATTAATCAATGAATCATCTATCCATTGTCATATAATTTACGAGTTTATGAGTTCATATGATATTTTATTTTATTTTCAAACTTACACTTACAAAACCATGTCCATAACCTCTAATCAACGCAAAGAAAAATCAACAACATAAAAACCACACAACCAAAAAATTTCAAAAATATATACACCTTATATCAACGTGTCCTCTTCAAAGGGTATTTTTTTTCTTTTCAATTTTTATAACTAGTAAAAAAAAGTTTACATATACATACGTGTACGAAATATGATTAAAATTTGAGCGACCAATTTCAAAAATTAATAAAAAATATAATTTTCTATCATAAATTAAAAAAAATATGTACGCTCTAGTGAATTTTTCAAAAAAATATGCATTTATCAATCAATTATTTTACGTGCAACAAGTCACTTGTTAACCTAAAATTTACAAGAACAAGCTTATCATTAAATATAATTTTGAAATATTAAAAAATATTATTATTTTTTTTAAATATGATGGAAAGACAACATAACTACCTGCAATTTTTTTTTGCATGTTGTAATTGATCATAAGGCATATATGAGTTTTGAGAGATTTGATTTAATCAATGAGTAAAAAATGAATTTTCTCCGTTACTTTTGACCAAAAAGTGCACAAAACATGTTACCTATCTTCATGGATTTACCTAACAATATGCTACCTTGAACATATGTTTTTTTAATTTTGTACGATTTGAATTCAAAGATTTGCATGATGAATACGTGTTGTTGCTATGGTGTAGTTGTGTGCCCAAAAACCAAGCATTAAGGTAGGCTTGTGGTAATTACTGATATATCCTCAGCCAGACGTGTTTTCATGGTGTCTATGTGTCAGTGATTGTAGACCATTTCGGCTACTCCACAGTCTCCAGCGCCTTCATTGTGATGCATTATGTGTTGTATTATTTGTTGGAATCTATTTATACCTTGAGTGGTGGCCTGTGGATTTCTCTTTCTTTGTTACGGTGTGGCATCATGTGAAGCATACTTTAATTATGTCCTTTAGCAGACAACCACGCCATCAACCATCAAACTTCAACAAAACTTCAGGCACACCACACAATCAATAATCGTGTATGGTGTTTTCAACATGGTGGTATGGAAGTTCTAGCATCATCTACATTCAAGCGATTCAACACCGTCCACCAAGCCCATGGAGAAGGATAATGTGTGGCATCATGTGAATAATCGGTTTAGGACTTTGGAGAGGAGGGTTTTACTCTTGTTTATGTCATATCATTCAACAATTTGATGGAGGTTGGGTCATAGCCCATAGTTATGGTCATCAATGGTGTTTTTCCAGTCAAATTAAATTTAAAAACATTTAAAAATTTTCCTATAAAACTCGTATATATTTTCATTTTTTTTTGTAAATAAGACATTAAATCACATCATCCAAAAAATTAGATGGCTTCAAAATAGATTTCCTTGAAGGTAAGAAAATACATCGACAGCCAAATAATTTATTCCCCACCCTTCATACGGTTCCATATCTAGAAGAATCCACAGGACTGATAACCCTCCTAAACTACCCTTACAGAGACCCATCTTCTACAGTTTCAAAAAGGAACTAAAAACATCACTCATCCCCTATACAAATGACCACCTATATACTGCTTTATCAAAAATACATTGAAAGAAAACAAAACTGAAGAGATTATACTTCTGACCTAAAATCGCACTCCCAATCATGACAGCGAACAATGAAAACTAAATACAAAAAGCTACCTTGACTGGACATAGATCCTATAGACTCCATCACATATACCTTATCTTCTTTAACCTGGAAGAGTGGATTATTAAGAATGCAAAACCCGCACTTGGACCAACACCATAATCAGTAAGCACTTTCGAAGGTTGAGAACCCTTTCTCTGCGATTGACCTTGAGCACCTGAGACGCCTGCAACCAGAATCAAGGCAGGGGACGGGTAAAGTTGAATTCCCAATTTACTAGCAATGAGATCAATTTTCTGATGCATGAGCCTGCAGTATTGATTATGTTATTTCAAATCCCAAACCAGTTCCTTATCACCAGCATCCCTATTCTCTCTCTCTCTGAGAATGCACGAAATGATCCCTTTCATAACCCAAAAGGTGGCCATAATCCTGTCATAGGTCGAGAGTCAGACCGTAGTTGACTCATCTAAGGACATATCTTTGACCTGCTTCCACATATCCCTCTTCACCTTCTCAATATCCTCCCTGACATCTAGAGGGATTCAATCCCTGAAGAAATGAGCAGCCTCATAAGATTTCTTCTGCTCCCTCTTCACCCAAGGAACTTTACCCTTCTTCTTAGTGCACAACACCCTCTACAGCTTTTTCCCTTGGGGATCTATCCTCATTGTCCATAGAACATACCTAATAGCCTTACCACCCTTTATTCTATCAGATCCCCACCCAAACTTAAACACAAGATGAAAACTAGAGAATATGCAGAAAAACACTTTCCTTTCCCTGTTTCTTATAGCACATTACCCCTTTGTATGTATAAATGTTGCCATTATATAACCATTACTACCATTCATTCATTGTATCAACTGCTCCATCAAAACTGGAGCTTTTCGAAGATCTTCAGATGTCATCCTCTATACAAGGATCTAGGTGTATACTTTGCTCATCATTATTTGCAGTGGTCCTTAATGGTTCATTCACACGAGGGTTAAATCGACTCATACTTTCATTGTTCATATGCGATAAGTCATCCTTATTCCGATTTCCAATCGAAGTCACTGCATGTGTCCTGTTGTGGGCCGCATCATAACTCCCTATGTTAGTACCACCCCAGTATCGAGCCAATTTCCTTCACTGCTAGTTAGGTGCATTGCGAGACCCACTCCTGATTCCTGAACACCGCCAATTATACCTCACAATATCTCTGCTTCTTGGCCACCCCCACGTTTTCCAACCAGTCAACCACTTTGGAATTCCATATGATGTGGTCGAACGTCCATGCATGACGGTCTCTAAGCATCATGGCTATCTTTTCCACCCTATGAGAAAGCCGCCAATTATCCGCCACCTTGGACAAATTTCTCCCATTCTAAAGACTTATTTCCATATGAATGATGATCTAGAAGTTCCCTTCTATAATTGTAGGCTCGAAGCCATGAGAGATATCCAGGTCTAGGCCCTTAAGCAAACCTTCCATCTCATATTTGTTATTTGTTTCTTCACCAATGTATCCAAAAAAGACTTGAATGATCTCCCCATATGAGTTCCTTAGCTTGCCCCCAAAGCCAGCAGGGTCAGGATTCCCTTTAGAGGCTCCATCAAAATTTAGTTTAAAGTATCCATATGGATGGGGAAGTCATTCATTTGGGCTTGCCTATGAGACCCGTGGGTTCTTGTTTCATGTGTTGACCTTATTAGCAGCGCTAACATCCATTTCTGTGAGTATTATTTTCTCATAGTTGTCAACTTCCCAATCCTTATCATTCCATTGGGTAACTCTGATGCACTCTTGAATATGTGTCTTCATCATTGCCCACATCTGACCAAGAGGGGATTCCAAATCCTGGATGATCCTATGGTTCCGCTCCTTCCATTTTTCCCACAATATGAAGCCTAGAAAAGAAAGACGGATGCAATTCACAATGGGATTATGAAAAGTCATTGGGTCCCAGTTCTTGATTGTCTAGTCAGGGACCCCCCTTACGCAGTTTGACCATCTAATAATTTCCACACCTTTATCACATAAGTCTGAATCTAAGGGACATGAATCAAGTAAATGATCCATCATTTCCTCGTTGCTCTGGCAAAGGGAACACTGTGATGGGCCAATCACCCCCCTTTTTCTAAAGTTCTCCCCAATCAATATCCTTTGATATATGACTAGCCATATAAAAGTATTGATATTCATCCATGGGTTCATCTGCCACAGCCTTTTCTAAATTTCATCCTATTGTTCATCTCGACTGCTAGCCCATAAAGCATAGGCTTCTTTAACATTCAAGGCCCATTTTGATGTGTAACACCATCTCAATTTGTCTCGGCCTTCTTGGATTCTGATACATCTTCCACGAATGTTGTCACAAATCCAAGTCCATTCTTCTTCACAGACTCTCTAAATCCACCATTCAGGCGGGTCCCATTCACGGTAATCCCCTTCCCCATGACAGGTTTCCAAAATTGTTTAATCTTTTTTAAACCCAACATCTTCCACCTATCCTGTCTAGTCTCCATCTTGTCTTGGGCTTCCAACTCAGGCATCCGCTGCCAGGAGTCCTCCCAAAAGTTCGTTGACTCCCCATCTCTTATTTCCCAAAAAATATGATCCTAAATTATACTCCTGTTGTGAAAGGTCATCCGCCAAATGTGCGACCCTTGTTTTTTCTCATTTAATCTGGCCAGGTCCATATTCATTCAGTTTGGGGCATATTTGGCATGCCACAACTTTTTCCAATATGATTATGATGAGTACATAACCCATCCTCACAATATTTTGTCCCCCGAGACTTCATTTTTATTCTTCATGTCCCTAAGCCCTAGACCTACTTGATATTTTGGCTGGCATATCTTATCCGAGCTTACCAAAACCCATTTTTGCTTCTCAACATTTCCTCCCCATAAGAATTTTCTTTGAATACTCCTTATCTCTTTAAGGATAGTCTTTGGAGCTGCCATCACAAAGAAAAGGTAGATGGAAATCGATTAGAAAACTGATTTATTTAGAGTGACTCTACTAACTAGATTGAGAAGCCTCACGGTCCAACCGGATAGTCTTCATTTCATGCAGTCCAATAGAGCTTCCCAAGACACTCTCGTGATGACTCCCTCTGCCAGTGGTGCACGAATATATTTAGATGGAAGTGAGCTCCTCTAGAATCCCAATATGCGAATTATATTTTGCAGGGAAATCTTGGAAGTGTTAAAGAAAAACACTTGTGACTTTTCATTACTAACCTCAATGCCTGAAGCCCTAACAAAGGAAGCAAGACATTTCTTAAAAGATCTGAATTCTTGAACAGACAGGTGGCCCATCAACATCATGTCATCGACAAACTGTTGATGATTTTGCATATCAGATCATGTATTAAGCCGTAATCCGTTAATCTCCTCTCTCTCATTCATTATCTTGATCTTCCTGCTAAGACCTTCTGCCATAAAACAAAAAGGGAGATAAAGGATCTCCCTGCATGATACCTCTGGATGAATTGAAAGTTTTGGTCGAAGACCCATTTAGCAAAATGGAAAAGAATTTGTCGAGGTCATATTCATAATCCATTCTATCCACTCTTGGCTGAACCCGAAGGCTATAATAATTTCTCTCATGAATTACCAGCGCAACTTGTCATATGCTTTTGAAATGTCAAGCTTGAGGAGCATACCTGGTTTTTTGGTTATCTTTAAAGAATGTACCACCTCATGGACCAAAATCACCCCATTCAGGATTTGTCTCCCCTCCACAAAACCTGATTGCTTCGACGATATCAGATTCGGGAGGATGGATTTTAATATGTTAGCCATTACCTTTGTAATGATTTTATAAATAACATTACACAGAGCTTAGGTTTGAATTTACCTGGATATTACGCCCCCTCACTCTTGGGAATGAGGGTTTAAAATGTTGCATTGAATGCCTTCAAAACACCTTTGGTTTGCCGAGAGTCCTCCACAATCCTCCAGACTTATTCCTTGATTACATCCCGGAAGTGATGAAAGAAGGTTGTAGTGAAACCATCATGACCTGGAGCTTTCCCCTTCACCATCTGATACACTACTTCTTTGACCTCTGTCATCTCAACCGTTTTTTCAGGAACTCATTCTGACAAGGGGATACGAGTGCAGCGATATGTTTTATAATACTTGCAATATCCACTCACCTATATGCCCTATCTTCTTTCATTATGTATCCAAAATAATTAACCAGTTGTTCTTCCATATCCTCCCTGTTTTCTATGTAAGTGTGAGCCTCAGTCTTCAATCTGCGAATTTTATTCCTTTGCCTATTTTGGATGACATATTGGTGAAAAAGACATCATCCTGAAGCCACTGGTTTATGATTTTTTTTCTCCCAGTAGATCTCCTCCTGACGCTCAAGGGAATTGATTTGATCAAGGGTAGATTTCTCTTTTTGTTTTAGTTCCTCATCATATCCATTATCCATTCCTATTTGTTGGATTTACTCCAATTGTTCTATCAGCTGTTTTTTGTCCTCAAATATGTTTCTAAACTCCTCTTTCTTTTAAGTACGTATCTTAGCCTTCAACATCTTTAGCTTTTGCTGAAATTGGTACATCTTGGTTCTTTCAGATCATATCCTTCCACTGTTGATCAACCAATGATTTAAAGTCCTTGTGTTCCATCCAAAATTGCTCAAAACAGAAAGGCGTCTTGAGCAGGGGGAGCATCCGCATCCATCCCATCTCAGGCCAGTTGTCCAAATCAACCGATGATAGGACCATGGATGTCAAATCACCACCCCCAGTGGAAATCCCCTCCGTTGTCGGGAATCTTTCCAAGCGAGAGGCCACACGATGTTCACCTCCTTTTTTTTATTCAAGTAAACCATCCATTCCTTGTTTCCACATCTACCAACTTGTTTTCCTCAATAAATTCTTTGAAAGCTTCATTTGGAGCTCCCAAAGTTCACCTACATCCTTTCTTTTCCCAGAGAGGTAATCAAATCAAAGTCCCCTCCCAGGATCCAATGCTTGTCCCCTACCCAATTCGTCGCCCATGAAAGTGCCTCCAAAAAAAGGCCTTGTGGGTAGATGCTCGGGCCATATGAGAACTCATCGATATTTGCATTAAAAATCATTTGATTTCATATTTTTAAAACCAAATCACAATACCCTTGACTAATGATCGAGTTAAGTCTGTAGCAATGCACAACTATGGAATTGTTAAAGATGCATGTCACGGAGCATTTCATACCAACTTTAAAAAACAAAACAATTTAAAATCAAAGGAGAGACTGGATGCTACGCAACTCTCCCTTGTTTTACAATAGCTAGTAGTATCAAAGGTGGTTTGAATGGTGTAAATTATGTTTAAAGAGCCACAAGCTACAACGTCTTTTGTTGCATTGTGTTATGTGTTCAATTATTAACCAATTAAAATGTCGTGCTATCCATTTGCTCAAATCATTACGATGGCAAAAAATGTTTCATCTAAGAGCCAAATGAAATCGATGGTGGGAGATTGAGAGGAGTTGGCCATCACTTATATTTCCAAAATGAGTTTCTAACTTTATATTGTTGTTAATTAGCCAATCACCTCCTTCGGTTGTTGGGTGCTTGGGAGAGCTCTTAGGCATACCCACAACTTAAAAAATGCTCAATTGGAATTTTGTTTCTTGTAATACTATTTGTTGGGGTCAATGGGTGCAATCAATAGCCCAGTCACCTCTCTTAGTTGAATTGTTTGCTTACTTTCTTATAGCTGTCATACTAATTAAATTATGAGGCATTCTTTATTAGAAAATCGACATGTCATTTGTTGGAAGAAAACTGCCAATTTCTTAATCACTCCTCTACTTAAACGTTGCCATTGGGTCTCCATTTGTGTGTTGTTTTAATTCCTGGATATTGCCATTCTCTCCAAGCCTGAGTGCATCGCTCATTCATAACTAGTCAATTAAAAACTTTGGGCGTTTATACATTGATGTGGAAAGTGTTGCAGGGTTGTTTTTTGTGAATGGGCAAATAATTTGTCACATGAAGTATTGATTGTTAGCTACAAGCACACATTGTCCAATCTACATTGATTCTTCCTTTATCAATTTGCGGAAATATTTTCCATTGTGTAAAGCTATAACCATATATTGGAATTGTTCCTGGAAATCATTTATTTATGGATTAGTGCTTTGTAATTGTGAAAGCAATTTGTCTCTTATTATTGCTTATTTGCACACATGTATGAATAGGCCATTGAATTAGATTGCTTAATAGAGATTAAGCAAACAAAATTGAAGTTATGTGATTGTAAATTCAATACTCTTATTACTGCTTATTTGCACACATGTATGAATAGGCAATTGAATTAGATTGCTTAATAGAGATTATGCAAACAAAATTGAAGTTATGTGATTGCAAATTCAATACACATAGTAGTGATGTAATTGGCTTGATAACGGAGTGGACTTCCATTGTTGGGCATCGGTGTATACACCACCACCAATTGGCTGGGTAATGGAGAGGACTTGCTTCGCATTTCCAGGGAATCAGTCTGGCAACCACAACCAAGTAAACCATGAAATGAAAAAAATCTGGTAGCTCAACCATTGTTTAAGCATGTTGATGATTATAAGCATAGTTTTATTTGAATCTTAGGTTAAGCCTTGGTCTCAGCCATACAAGCAGAGTAATCAAACTTGCATATATAGAATTCTAAACAGATGATGATTAGAAGCATAGATTTATTTGAATGTTAGGTTGAGCCTTGGTCTTAGCAATACAAGCAGAGTAATCAAACTTGCATATATAGAATTCTTAACAAATACTGTTTGGAAAATAGCAAATATATATAGCAATTAAAATTTTCTATTTCCATAGAATATCTTTGGTGAAACATGTGGTCTATGAGTCTTGTGTTTATAAATCATATTAGTATCAAATAGTAGTGGAATCTTTGACCTTGAAGTAGCTGCAAAAACTTTGAGGAGAAAGCATACCTAGCATGCGTAAAGAACTAAAGAGAAAGATGTTATAAAACTTAAGGGCCATCACTGAATCGGAAATTGGAATAAGACACATGATTAGACATACCAAATATTTCACACACATGTATTACATTTAAATTGATAAAAATATATATAGATTTCTCAGTTCTTATGAGATCTAATTAATTCTAAACATAGGGAGAGAATAGGGAGAGAGGTTGAGAAAATCTTTCAAGAGTCTTCAACAAACCCCAAATCGCATTACCTCCAATACCTTCTCATCACAAATTATATGAGTGAAATTACAACACTAAACATTGTTCGATATGGTTTTCATTAGCATATTGATCCATTCTAAAATATTCATAGACTGTACTCTTTCTCACCATCATCTTAGAGCTTTATCACTTTGATCCATTTAAAACACAACTGTGTCTGACCATCAATAATACTGTTATAATGACTAACCATATTGACATATTTGATTTTGTAACATGGATATACTAACTTATTTGTCAGAAAAGTAATTAATCAAGTAACTAGACCATTTTATGGACATATTCTATTTGTTGTTGTCCTGGGCTTCCCAAGAGGCTAACAATACTCAGCCTGCTGCAGAGCATTTAATGTGACTGGCAATAGGCATGTCAACAGTTGAATTAAAACGGAGTAAGCTATCTACCCGACCATTTACACCGGGTCCCACCCAGAGCACCCAGAGCCGTTTAGTAGATAGCTTACTCCGTTACTTTACACCACGTGAGTTAGAGACCCTCCGTCCCCCTGAGGTGTGCCCCAAGTTCTGGAAGAAGCCGAACCCGAACAACCAGTTGTGGAGGCCAAGCCCGAGCAACCCATTGTGGAAGCCAAACCCGAGAAGCCATTTGCGGTATCCAATGGAACTGAACAGGTTTCGGCTACAGCGTCATAACCAGTTAGTCCCGGGCTCCATGATCATTTGAATTCCCATCTGAGGTGCGCCAAGTTCTGCAAGGAAAGCCGAGCCCCAGTGGCATCAAGTTGTAGAAGCTGACCTCGAACAACCGATTGTGGCGGCCAAGCCCGAGCAGGCCATTGTGGAAGCCGAACCCAAGAAGCCATTTGCATATCCGCTGGAACTGAGCAGGTTTCGGCTACAGCGTCAGAACCAATTAGTCCCGGGCTCCGTGATCATTTGAATTGGGAGCAAGGGCAAAGCTCAATTTCTGGAGTAGGACCTAATCTACAGAAACCCTTCTATCATCCAGAAATTCAGAGATGGATGAGGGAGCCTCCAGTGGAATTGTATCACTCCCGCTTTCCATTGAAATGCCGATTGGATTCTTGTGTCCCGACGAAACCTAGCATCCTTGTACTTCCTTACCATCTGATCATTCTGGAGAATAGGATAATGAAAATAATGTTCAGTAGGATTGGGTAATGGTATTGGACAGATGCACACAGATATAATTTTTCCTACTTTCTAATGAACCAAAAATTCATCAAGATTAATGTGTAAAGTCACTTTTATTTTTTGCAAATATGATATATACTCAGGAAAGAAATACGTAAAGATACATTAGTTGCCAGATCTTTGCATACAATACATTGTTTGTGTTTGTTTTATGTTGTTTCTTGATTTTGTATTTGATTAAAGACACTCAATTACCCAATTAATTACAACCAATTAAGCAAATCTTTGTATACAATACATTCTTTGTTTATGTATTTTTAATGTAGATTCTTGATTTTCTTTTGGATCGAAGGGAAACTCCATTACTCAATTATTTGAGACGCAATAGACGTTTGCAACTTCATGCTCAAGCTCCGTGAAGATTACATCTCTTTATCCAAACTATGGTCTAAAATGGAACGCTGTGATTCATATTAATATACTGATTGGTTTCTCTCCGATGGATTCAGACGACAGCATGGTCGGGTCAACAAGAAAAAATAATTTGAATGGAAGCATGATTGGTTTTCAAAGTGGAATGTAAAGGACTATCGTATGGGTTTTACGTGGATTCCACTTTTCGGATGCAATTTAAACTAATACATTCAAACTACTACAAATGTATTCTATAAATCTCTTAGCTCTTGTAAGATTCAACTAATTTTAAATTTAGGGACAGAAGTGGAAAGAGTATCAACAATTTCCAACAAACCCGAAACCAAATCTTCAAAAATAAGTATTATCTCCAACACAATGTGTATATTTATCCAAAAATAAGTATTATCTCCAACACAATGTGTATATCCAAGAGGAGAATCAACACTTAAAGGAGAAGGTACAAATGTTTGATAGGACAATAGAAAAGCTTGAAAAGAACTTTGAGAGCTCTGTAAAATTGTTTCCTTTCCTAAACGATTGCTTTGTTTTGTTGAATACAAGTTTCCAAATCACCATTGTTATGGAAGATTAGGAAATAGAAGAGTTTAGCTTATGTAATTGGGAGTGAAGGTTATCCAATTGGATAGTTGGCAAGAGGAGAGGTTCACTAAAATGATGGTTCAATTACATCAAGAATTGATAGTGAAGGAGGAAGCATTTGGCAAACTACATGTAGTTGTCCAAGAGAGCAAGGAAGCACAAACACCTTATAATTACTACTATAGAAACCAACACCATAACCAAGATATCACCCTTAAACCTTTCTCCAGAGGATTTGGGTGATTTTGAAAAACATACTAGAGGCATAGGTTCCAAACTATTAAGACAAATAGGCTATGATGGCCAAAGGCTAGGCAAGAGAAGTCAAAGCATTGTAATCCCCATTATAGCTAAACTAGGAGTCAAACATGAAGACCTAAGTTTCGGTGACACAAAGGAAAAGATCATGTCCACCAAGGTCATTTTTGTGAAGGGCACTACTGACCGGATTGCGAAAATTTTAAGAAAAGAGGACATACCTGTCGCCTTCACTCCCCCTAACACTATTGGGAAGATGGTGGACTCAGCTAAGGACTAGGTGGATCCAAGAAACCAGAAAAGTGTTTACATAATACCTTGCTCTTGTGGGAAAGTGTACATTGGGGAGACCGGAAGGCGCTAGATATCACTAGAGACAGAGCCAATAAACCAGCCCTTGCAGAACACCCACACAACTCTTCCCACCATGTATGCATAGAAAATGTTAAACTCTAACGAGGGAAGAAAACTATCTAAAAAGACAGGTAAAAGAGGCTGTGGAAATTGACAAACGAGAGAACACACTTAAGATCCCCTGATGATGGACTAACATGATCAGCCCTTGCAAAACACCCACACAACTCTTCCCACCACGTATGCATAGAAAATGCTAAACTACTAACGAGGGAAGAAAACTATCTAAACAGAAGGGTAAAAGAGTCTGTGGAAATTAACAAACGAGAGAACACACTTAGGATCCCCTGATGATGGACTAATATGATCAGTCAAAAACATTACACATTTAAACAATAACAGGTTTTCCCAATTTTTAATACAAAGACATAGTTTTGACCTTCTCATTATAAGAAAGGGTAGCAACAAATGAAGAAAGTAGCACACTACCACTCCAATCAGCAAAAACAAGAAGAAAAAGACCAAGCACTATGTGCTAAGCCAGGGATCCCTTATTTGTTACTGCTGCAAGAAGAATGATCAGAGAACCTCCAATTGTTAGTATTTCAAGGGATGTTGCTTAAGTGGAAAAAAGGAAATCTTGAGGCTACTTGTTGGGAAAAGCGAGCCACATGCCATAAGCTCGAATGTTGTCAAAGGAAGAATGAAAAAGGAAACTGCCTCAAAACAACAACAAATTCAGAAGCACAAAGAGAAATAAAAAATGACAATCAGTCTATGTAGTTGCATGAACTTTTGCCAACACTGCAAGATGAATGGACATTTAGAAGCCAAGCGTTCAAAGCTTTATCTCGAACTTCATATGAGGAGATTCAAGAGTAAATATTAGAGGGAAGTTGCAATTATCTGGTTAGCTTTATCAATGAAGCGGATAGCAAGGTGATGCCAGCATCAAGGGAAATCCTATCCAAGTTTTTCTTTCAATATTGCACCAAAAGATTCCCTTTCTCTGACATGTGTTGGAGGTTGCTGCATACAAGTCATTGCAATTGGGTATTGCACAGTTGACAAGCAAATAGTTGTTCTGTCGCATCACGAGAGGCAAGCACCGAAATATCTACATGGGTAGTTCTGTCAGGGTGTCTAACGGTTGTGTATACTTAATGTACTTTTGGTTTTTATTTTGTCATTGCACCTACAACCCATTGTGAATTCATTTCCCTTTATTTGGATCATTGTCTGCACCGGTATCGTGAATACTTCATTGAATCGTTGGTTGCTTGCACAAGGTGATTACTTTTGTTAATTTGATAGTAGTATTGTTCCAACTATTCTCTAAGAGGGAGGTTGAATTGGTTCAGCGGGAAATGAAATTAATCCACCAAGGATAGCCGCAATTGGCTTAACAGAGAATTCGACCTATGAATGTAAGAGCACGACTATCTTGAAATACAAGTAACCCAGGACTGAAATCACTTGCCATAGAGTTGAGTCAATTGGTAAAAGAAGAAATTGGCGTGCAATTAGAGGATCAATTTGCCGGTTGAATAAAGAGACCAGTTATGGACGCATTACAGCTAGAAGCGCTACCCCTTGTTGATTTGTTGTGTGATTGCATATCACAGAAATTGCATTGAGACTAAATGGGTAAAAGAAAAACAGAGCATAGCTGAAGTGTTGTTATTATGATAACCATTCAAAACATGAATTACACTCATCTCATTAATTTGTCTTTGTGTTGGGCTTTAACTGTTGGCATGAACATATTGATTATTGGCATGGAAATTTAAACAAAGCACACTTGAATATGAAGTTGGATTTGGTTTCACCTTTCATAGAAAGTGAATACCAAAAATCAACTTGGCTTTTGTTTGTTGTCAAGTTAGACCATTTCCAAGTCTGAAAATGAAATAGACTTGCATGTTAGAGATGAAAATGGATTCTGATTGAAAAACTCCAAAATCTGAGGATGGCCAGACTTATTAGTCATAGAAGAGAATCAATGAAGACTTATATATTGTTCGAACAATTAAAGACAAAAGCTAGAGCCTAAGCCATAGACAAGACAAAAGCTATAGCCACTAGCCAAAGTCAAGAACCATGTTCTAGAGAAGTAGATAGAGGCACGTTGATAAAAGAGATTAGTCTCGTTAGAAGTTTTTTTGGCGATCTGAGACTAAGTTAACGAAACTAAGTTATTATAAGCAATCTACAAAATTGAGAGTTCAAACAATAACTGTGCAAGCGCCAAAACGCAAAAACACTAGAATGAAAGGAACTTTGAAGAGGAAAATTGCTAGCAGAGAATGAAATGGGAGAGAAGAGTGTTAGAAAATTGTAAACTAAAGGGATCAAGGATGCATGTTGCCTTCTAACAGTTACCAAATACAGCGGAATCCAAAAAAAATTAAAATTCTGTGATTTGTTCAAATTGGGTGATTTGTTCAAATCGGGTGATTTGTTTTTTTAAATTTGATTCAGTCGGATGTTAAATTACAATTAAACTAGTGTGTTTATGGGAGATTTCTTATTACTGGGAGATTTCTTATTACTGATGTTCATTGGAAGTTTCTCATAAAGGAATAATGGGCAACAGTTTACTCATGGTAAACTAAAGTCATGAAGTATATAGTGCATGGTTGGGATGTGTAATGTAGAGAATTGTCTGTGAGGCTGAGACCCGTCTTGTAATCTCTCATTCTTCATTAATGAGCTTCAATACTTTGCTTGTAGATGTTTGATCTTTTACTCGTAGATGTTTCATCTTTTGGGGTTTTACCTCATGAAATGCTCATGTTATGAATGTTGTTATTCATTGTTTGATTATGTAAATATGTCTCTGTAATTTAACAAGTAGTATCAGAACTGGATTATCAAGAAAACATGTTGTTTGAATGCCGGAGGATGTTTGAATGCTGGAGGAGACCACCTGTTAGAAGATTGAATGCTGAAGGAGACCACCTGCTAGAGGACAGAGTGGTATGCCGGAGAAAGTGACTCTGTGTGAGTTGAACGCTGGAGGAAGTGGCTTCTCTGCCCACCAAGAAGACGCAGTCGTCACCAACAGTCGGTGAAGAACTGCTGTAAGCAGTTTGGAAGAATAGTGTGAAGAGAAAGGCTCTGTTTGCAGCCGCCAAAGAGAAGAGCTAACGCGTAAAGGAATTTCTCTGTCTGCACCTCGAGTTTTTCTGTCTTCACGTCATTACCTCTACCCACCGTGTGTAGCTCGCTGCTGGAGATCGCGTAGCTCACTGCTGGAGATCCCCGTGAAAGAAGTCTGCGTATAATTTTGCTGATAGTCTGCGTGTAAGTGAAGTCTTTCTGTAAGTTCGCTGATATATATAATATTTAAAAGATGAGAAAAATGAGACCAAGTCCTTAATATTTTAAGAAAAGTGGATTCTTTGTCTTTTGGGTTAAGAAAATAAAAAGGTTCTTGTCTTTTGTCTTTTGGGTTAAGAAAATAAAAAGGTGCTAATTTTTTTTCAAGTTTGAAGAATATAATATATATATATTTTAAAAGAAAAGTCATTCCATTTTTTTACAACGAATTATAGTCTGAAGGTTTATTTGGGCTGACAGAATTTGGGTGCTGCTTATTTTTTGGAGATTTTTGGGCTGAATTTTTTTTTTTTTATAAATGAATTTTGAGATTGAAAAATTTAATGGTAAAAACAATTTTGAACTATGGAAGTTAAAGATGCGGGATTTATTAGTTCAGCAAGACCTTTCACCATGATAGATGATCAATGGGAGGAACCAGATGCCAAAGTGCTAAGCACAATCTGTTTATGTCTTGCAGATGATGTGTTAGCAAATGATGTGTTATTTAATATTATTGGAGAAACATCAGCAGCAAGCTTGTGGAACAAATTAGAAAGCTTGTATATGACCAAATCAATGACAAACAAAATTTACTTGAAGCGATAGCTGTATGGTATGAAAACGAAAGAAGGTACGAAGATTGCAAATCATTTAAATGTTTTTAACACTCTTATTTTCCAGTTAAGTAGCATGGATGTTAAAATTGATGATGAAGATAAAGCAGTGAATCTTTTATGTACTTTACCCAAGTGTTGGGTCAAGACAATGTTGTTGGAGCATTATTGTCTGAGGAAATAAGGAAGAAAATCAGCCTTGAAACCTCTTTGCTAAAAGCTTTGATTGTTAGAGGGCGTTCCAAGGAGAAAGGAGAAAAGTCAAGAAATACTTTCAGGTCTAAGTCGAAGGGTAGAACGAGTAAATTAAAATGTTACTGTTGGAAGAGACAAGAATCTAAGAAGGATGACTCCAAGTCAGAGGCAAACTCAGTTAAGTCTTCTGATTCAGGTATGATTTATGAAGTCTTGTCTGTTTGTAATATTTATGAATGTAGTGAGGATGGCTATTAGATTCTTGTGCTTTGCACCACATCTGTCCTCATAAAGATTGGTTTGCTTCCTATCAAACAGTTCATGATGAAATAGTTATTTTAGAAGACAATCATTCATGTTGAAATGTTGGGGTTGGAAGTGTTAAAATTAAGATGTTTGATGGAGTAATAAGAACACTTACAGATGTTAGACATGTACCTGAGTTAAAGAAAAATTTAATTTCTTTGGGAGTCTTGAATTCTTGTGGTCATAAGTTTACAGGTTTTGATGGAACTCTAAAAGTTTACAAGGGTGCTTTAGTGGTCATGAAGGCACATAGGACAGGAAACATTTACAAACTAGTTGGAAGGATGCAAGTTAATGGTACTGCATTAGTATCTGAAGAAGAGTCAAGACCCACTCAGCTATGGCATCAACATCTTGGTCATATGAGTGAAAAGGGGCTTCAGGTATTAATAAATCGTAAATTGCTTCCAAATTTGAAAACTCTGAATTTTATGTTTTGTAAACATTATATATATGGAAAGCAGTGTAGACAAAAGTTTAAAGCAGGTAGTCATGTAAGTAAAGGTGTACTTGACTATGTTCATTCTGATTTATGGGGTCCGTCTCCTACCATTTCTTATGGGGGAGCAAAATATTATGTATTATTTGTAGATGACTTTTCTAGAAAGGTTTGGGTCCATGTCCTTAAATGAAACGCTGATGTGTTTAATACGTTTAAACAATTTAGAGCTGTGGTTGAAAAAAGAATTGGCAGGACAATCAAGTGTTTAAGGATGGATAATGGAGGTAAATTTACTTCTTTGGAGTTTAAAAAATATTGCAAAGTTGAAGGGATCGTCAGACACAAAATTAATGTATACACTCCTCAACAAAATGGCGTTGCAGAACGCATGAACATGACTCTTCTAGAAAGAGCAAGGAGCATGCTTAGTAATGCTAATTTGGGGCAAGAGTTGTGGGCAGAAGCAGTTTCTACTGCTTGTTATCTTATAAATCGGTCACCTTCAATGGCAATAGATTGTAAAATTACGAAATAGGTATGGACAAATCACTCCTGTGATTATTCAAATGAATTTGAAAATCTTTGGTTGTGAAGCTTATGCACTTACTCCTAAAAATCAAAGTGTAAGAGTTGATGTGGAACAGGAACATGCAATATCAAAACAACTACTTCAATTGGAGAACCAATCTTCTAATGACTCAGAAACAAGAAGAAGTTTATGGTGAGAGAAAAGTCATAGAAGATGAAAAAATTCAAGAAATTGTGGAAACCCCATAGCCTACACCAAGAAGATCATTAAGAGAGAGAAATCTCCTAAGAGGTATACTGATTTTGTTTCGTTTGTTTTATTTACTGATAATGAAGAACCTTCTTGTTTTCAGGAAGCCATTGATTGTATTAACAATGCTAAGTGGAAGGTGGCAATGAAAGAACAAATGGATTCTCTCGAGAAAAACAAAACATGGGAATTGGTTAAACTCCCCAAAGATAGAAAAACAGTTGGGTGTAAATGGGACTTCAAATTGAAGAAAGGAGTTGATGGTAAGGTTGAAAGATACAAATCTAGATTGGTCGCAAAATGGTACTCTTAGATGGAAGGTATACACTATCCTGAGATTTTTTCACCAGTTGTTAAGCTTGTATTTATTTGTATTGTGTTAGCATTAGTTGCATTGCTTGATTTGGAGTTAGAGAAACTAGATGTTAAAACAACTTTCGTACATGGAGATTTAGATGAGGAGATTTATATGGAACAACCAGAAGGTTTTGTACAGCATCAGAAAGGTAGATTAGTTTGCAAGCTCAAGAAATCATTGTATGGTATGTAACAATCATCCAGGAAATGGTACAATAAGTCACGATTCTTTCATGGTGAGCCAAGGTTATACTAGAAGTGAGTATGATCAGTGTTTATACTTCAAAAAGTTGAATGATATATTAATTATCTTAGTATTGTATGTTGATGATATGCTTATTGTGAGCAAAAGCATGGATGAGATTAACAGGTTGAAGGTTCAGATGGCTAGGACTTTTGATATGAAGGATCTTGGAGCTACAAAACAAATCTTGGGTATTGAGATACATAGAGATAGAAAAAATGGTAAGCTCAATTTTTCACACAAGAAGTATGTTGAAAAAATACTTGAAAGATTCGAAATGAATAAGGCAAAGCCTATGAATGTTCATTTGGCTTCCCATTTTAAACTTTCTTCAATTTTATGTCCTAGTAGTGTTGAAGAAAAGGATTATATGTCTCGTGTATCATATGCCAATTCAGTAGATGTATGCGATGGTGTGTACTAAACCTAATATTTCACATGCAGTAGGTGTTGTCAATAAGTACATGACAAATCCAAGAAAAGAACATTGGAATGTAGTGAAATGGGTGCTTTGGTACTTAAGAGGCACAAATGACTATTGTATCACCTTTAATAGTAACAGTGATTTTGTGTGCGGTTTCGTTGATTCAGATTTCGTAGGTGATTTAGACAAGAGAAGGTCTACTTCAGGTTATGTCTTTATTCTTGCAGGTGGAGCTATAAGTTGGATGTCAAAGCTTCAAGACACAGTTGTGTTATCCACTACAGAGGCCGAATACATTGATTCCTCACATGCTTGCAAAGAGGCAATTTGGCTGAGAGGTTTGCTAAGAGAAATTGAAAGGTTGTAGAACAATGTGCCTGTCTTCTGTGACAAACAAAGTGTTATTCATTTGGCTACAAATCATGTTTATCATAGTAAGACTAAACATATTGATGTAAAATATCATTTTGTAAGACAAGCCATTAGTGAAGGTGGAGTAGATCTGAAAAATGTCCATACTAAAGAAAACTGTGCAGATATGTTCACAAAACCAGTATTGTTAGAGAATTTACGTTGGTGTGTAGCTTCTCTTGCTTTGAAGAAAAGATGATAAATAGTCTTGGGCAAAGTATCTGTAAATTTTGTTGTCAATGTGGAGATTGTTAAATGACAACTAAAGTAATGTGTTTATGGGAGATTTCTCATTACGGATGTTTACGGGAAGTTTCTCATAACCTGCAATGGTTTACTCATGTAACTAAATTCATGAAGTATATAATGCATGGTTGGGATGTGCAAAGTAGAGAGTTGTCTGTGAGTATGAGACCCGTCTTGTAATCTCTCTTTCTTCATTAATGAGCTTCAATACTTTGCCCCTGGATTTTTCCCCTTTTGGGGTTTTACCACATGAAATGTTGGTGTTATTAATGTTGTTATTCATTGTATGATTATGTAAATGTGTTTCTGTAATTTAATAGTGGAGGGTTTGAAGTTTGACCCCACAAGGTGCAAAGCCTTTATGGTGTGTGTGGAGGCTTTGAATGATTTCAGTGCAGTGTTTGAACCCGATGTATGAAAAATTAAAATAGTAAAGGAAATAGTAGTTCCGCCCACTTTAGACGTGAAAGTTAAAGTCTAACTTCAAAAGGTTGTTCTTCTTTTAAGTAGGTGTTTTAGCCTTATCACTAGCTTGGGAAGCTAGTGTCACTATGAAAAACAAGATCAGGCTATGTGATTGTAGGGATAATGTCAATGTGATTAAAGCTACTATGCAAAAACTGGATAGATGTATTTTATTGTCAAAAGTTATATATATATATAACACCCTGGTTTTGACCTCAACTGCATTAAATGTATATGTTGTATATATTATAATTAATCACGGTGTGGAGTTGAAGGCAAAAGCCCCACCATTGATTTATCGTTTTATGTTTTGGCTATTAAAATCGATGCCGATGGTATTTTGTGCTAGCCAGGCACATTATAATTATGGACACCATGTACCTATGCAAATTAATTAAAAATACCCACAACCAGCTATGTCAATGCAACAATAATGAGATGGAGGCGTGATTCCTAAGGATAGGGGGGTGAATATTCAAGCCTTTGAGGGCCAATGGGGAAAAGCCAAATGTCAAAAGGGGAACTCACCAAAACTACTCAACCACCTTTCCTTGTCTTATTCACCAACCAATTTAATTCCCATGAGTTGGTTGGGCAGTTATTGCCTTGAGAAACGTATGCATGGGCAGTTGTCAGTTCTGGCAAGGATGTTAGTCCTTGACCACATGCATGCCCAAAGAGGGGGATCGCATTCAGTTCCCTCATGGGGAGCAAAGAAGGCATTCTACACTCACGCAGATAGAAGTTTGGCCTCAGGCAGTCGCATTTTGCTTTTCCCTTCACGATTTTGGTTTGTGTGTGATTTTCCTTCAAGTTGAGAGCTATGTTCTTCAATCTTTCCTATGGCTGGGAACCGTCTCTGCTAATGCATAGCATATTGGGAAGGAGACCACGAATTATGAGTGGGTGATGAGCCATTTACACCCACGTGAAGCTACTGCTCAGTGGGTGAAATCAATTTTGGCCCAGGGATGGTTTTCTTGGGTGTTGTTGAATCCGTTTTGGCCACGTTAGGGCCAAAACATCCCTAGGAATCGAACTGCTGTTAAGGGGTTGTGTTCACCCATCTTGGCCATTCGTTTTACTGTCAAAATTGTTTTCCCCAACCCACAGTGGTGTATTTTGTTGTGTATGCCTCTATTGTTTGATTTGAATTGTCTTTGGAGTGGAAATTGGGTCTGGGCCAGCTTGATAAACCTAGTGGAAGGGGGAACCTCACAGACAGAGCTAAATGGTTGTCTTTCTTATTTGCACACCATGAATAGCATTGGAAGGGAAGGCATAGCCTAAGGGACTGTGTAACAAAGAAGGGGATGCTTCCTTGTGTTGGGTGTGTAAATGTTTTAGAAGTCAGGCTAGATCTGGTGCAGGTGTCCATAGCTCTTTAGTTGAGCTCACTAGCTTAGCAGCCAGCCTTTCCAACTCCTTTTTAGCCTAATAAACCCAATAGTGTTGGCTTCGTTGCGTTTTGTGTATCCTTGGCTATGTGTGAGTCTGATAGTGTTCCCCTATTCCTTGTGGAAATCATGCTCAGCTCGGGGGTGGCAGTGCTATTGAGAGATTGATGAGCGCACTGGCTTATGGTTGGGTGGAACATTGCAGCAATGTAGCTAGTTGCTAGACAAGCTTCTGTTAAGATAAGTATTCTTGTCTATCTCATCTTTGCAAATTGTATTTGTTGCTTAATAAAAATAATAAACATGTTAGATGCTTTGAATGTTTGAGCAAGATGTATTTTGCTTCCGTTGTATTATGATAATTATGCATTTGTGTATGTTTTTATTTCACTGCATTTTTATTATTACGTTCATGGGGCTACTTTTTCCGGATTAGCTAGCATCTATGCCAGTCGTGTCCTCTCCGCTGAGTAGAGGGGTGGGGACGTGACAATATATATTTTTTAGTGACTGTGAGAACCTCTCCAAGCGAGCATTATCAACTGCACCGCCTGGATACTAAACTCTCGAGTCGGGGCCAGCCTGAATGTTGGACATGACGTAATCAACGAGGGTACGGTAGTCATACAGGAATTTTCTAGGGTGCAGCTTGCATATCCCACACCTCCCCCTCAGAAATCGAAATCGACTTCCTTAGGGACAACCATCAAAGCCCACCACTGGCTCCCATCCTCAACCCCATGTTAGAAGTTACATATATGGTTGAATTTATTTCTTAATTGTGAATGGTAAATTCCAACTATTGTCTTATCCTATCCAATTTGTATTTTCTTATCCTATCCAATTTGAATTCAGAATTCAAACTTGATAACTATGCTTTCTAATGATCCAACCAAGCTGGACATTGCCTATATCCTTTGACATATCAATTCAGATGGGATTATGCTAATAGAGTAGGACAGGGTGTGGAAGAAATCTTTGATGTGAATTACTAAATAACTCAGGAAACCAACACTTTACATTAAGTAAGCCATTCAAATGCTAGATTTTCCGTTTTGATTTCTAGCATAAATATATGCCTATATCCTTTGGCATATCAATTAAGATGGAATTCTGCTAATGGAGTAGGACAGGGTGCGGAATAAACCTTTGATTTAAATTGTTAAATAGCCCAGGAAACCGACACTTTACATTAGAACCCTGCAGAATGTTGATTTTCCCATTTTGATTTTAAGCTTAAATATATGTTTTTATGGTGTTGATCACTGTATGATTGAATACTTGTATTGTAGTTTTGGTGTTAATTTCTTTTAACACCTCTCAGTGATTGAATCAATTTCATGTTGGCTATGTTTGGTCGCATACCAAATTTGTTTAATGTGGTGTAATAGCCTCCAGAATTTGTTTAATGTTGTGTAATAACGTCCAGAGCTTGCATATCGTTCATTTGCCACAATGCTTATTATTATTTTTAAATGGCTGCTAGTATTAAATGTTGTCATAATGGTGTGAGTTCTGTTATACGGCGATCATTAACTAGCCTGGTGTAGAGCAATGATTGTTGCGGCAGGCTCATTGCTCGCCGTTAGATCTCAAGGTGATGAGATTCAACATCCAGCAATAAACCTGCTTTCCTCTGCAGCAGACTAATTAATTTTTGCCCTGCTATATGTTCTTGTTACAATAAGTCTTGTTGCATTGTATTCTACATTCAATTAACCAATCATAATGTTGCCCATAACCATTTCCTCAAACCATTGTGAAGGACACAACGGTTGGTTATATCACAGCGTCATCTAAGAGCCATATGAAATACCACGAACTGAGTCCAGAGTGTAGGTGGGATCCGCCTTCCCCTTTACTGTGTGGTTCAGTGTGTGGTTGCCCATAATTTTGGAGTAGTTTATTTGTTAGAAGTTTTGGATTTTTGGGTGATTTTTTAATTAGAACTTAGTTTAAAACAATTCAAAAATCTGATTTTGAAGTGCTCAAATAAAGTTTTTGAATACATAAATAGATTCATCAACCTCAAATACCTTAAGACACCAAGATTATGAAAACGACTATTATATATTTTTTTAAAAATTAATTTAAAATTTATACAATATTACATGGAAAAAAACAAATCTAACTGTATATGGTTGGCATTATAATTAATAAATTATGGTTGGCAGTATAATTGATTGTGAGTCATTCCTATCAGGAAATCGCATTGGCATTTGTTGGAAGAAATATGTGTCAATTTCTATGGTCTCTACTTGTGTGTTGGATTAATCCAGCCTCTGTCTAACCCTGAGTGCATTGCTTTGCAAGTTACGGCCTCAGCTTGCAACACATTTATAGCTAGTTAGTTAAACGCTTTGGGTTGTTATATAGTGATGTGAAAAGTGTTGCATCCTTGTTCTTTTTGAATGGGCAAAACAAATTGTTTGATTAAGTGTTAATTTTTTCTTTTCTCAAAAAAATTACTATACTTTATTTATATATAAGTGTTTTTTTTTGTACAAAGCATGTAGTCCATTGTAAAGCAGAACATACATAGTAGTCCAAGCTAATAAAGCATAAAAAAAAGATCAACCTAAATGTTATACTAGTCCACCAAAAAAGACAACCTAAGTGTTGATTGGTAGGTACAGCCACGCTGTCCTGTTTATATTGATTCCTCCTTTAAAACGACATTTCATTGTATAAACTAAGCTACAACCATATAATTGAATAATGCCTTGTAATTGTGAAGCAATTTCTCTCTTGTCATTGCTCATGTGCACAAATGTATTAATGGGTTGACAGAGACTGTGAAAACAAATTTGAACTTTTATGATTGCATATTTAATACACAAAGTAGGTCAATGTAATTGGTTTGGAAACAAAGTGGAATTGTTTTTATTGGTAAGTATAAGTAAATAAGCTAATAATTATTACCTATTACTTTATATGTACATTTAGTTAATATCTTATTTAGTTAATATCTTATTTGTATATTTAGTTAATAATTATTATCTTAAGGTTCGGAGGTCTTGTCCGCATCGGGCAAGGTTTTTTATTCATTCCATATTAGAAGGTGGGTGCAGCATAAGAAGCAGGCTTAGGCGGGTTAGGTGAAAACCTCTTAGAAATCCATTCCCCAAACTCAAGTACATTTAGTTAACAATAAATATATAGAACTTGGAACTATGGGATGAGAATAAAGAGGATCTTTTCTTATTTTCCTTTAAAATTTTGGCATCATATGCATAAGCATAATTATTAGAGGACACAATATATCATAATGACCAAAAGGGATATACAAGAACTTTAGCAAATGGGAATGAAGGGTTAGCAACCAATATGAATTTATCAATGCTCTAGATAGAGCAAATGATATAGATTTTGTCAAAGTTTAGGTCATCTCCTTCCAACCTGTTTTCATAGGCATAAACAACAATTTTGAGGCCTTTAAATAGAGTGTGTATGCAAAAATGATAGCCCCAACAAGGTAATAGTCCAAATATTCCTTACATTCTAATATTGAAAGATAGCAATTTGCGGGACTCCACTAGAGACTTCTAGAAGCAACATGGAGGTTTCACAGCGGTTTCAGAAGTGTAATTCTAGCTATCAAATACTTAATAGAAAGGGGAAAAAGGGTTCACTTTTTCACTTTTCATCAGTGGTTTCATTGTATGAGCATGAGTGTGGAGAAGATGCTAACAAAGCAAAGAGATAAAAGCATATTGGAGGGGATTGTAGAAAACCATAATGTTTCATAGCTTCATGATCATCTTTATAATTTGTAATATGTATTGTAATATCCATCATATAAGAAGACAAAATGCAAAATACTTCATCAAATGTTGATTTTCCTTGGTGTTTCTAGAATAAATCTTTGTATTTCAATGTGTGTCAATAAGTGACTTCAATGCTATTGTAGTCTATTTCATATTTGGTAGTAGTTAAAGATCCAAATGATGTGTTTTCATTTATGTTAAAGCATTAAAAATACAAATAGATAGTCACACTATCAAATATAAGTTACTCTATAGAGTATATGGAAAATGCTCTCACTGTATCTGGTTTTATATTCTTTTTGTCCTATTCTCTTTCTGTTACTTTGCATGAAGATTGTTATTTGGTGTATCAACTTTCTGGGTATGTACTTAGAATTTTGATGGTAGTCAATACCAAAAACTACTTGTACTTGTGAGAGTGGGGTTTGTTATGTTTTATACTATTCTCTTATGGTTAGTTATGATTTTGTTGAAGACCATTATGATATGGAAAACTGAAATAATGTAATGTGAAACTCTTGACCTTGATTCAATTGAATATAAAAAAAATAAAAATAAAAAATTTACTTAAAAAAATGTTAATACCATAATTTAAGTATAAATATATTTTAGTGTATCGCCATTAAAATATCTAAAATAATCTAGAAATTATAAATAATTTAATTTTCAATTATGCTTATCATCAAATTTATGCATAGATGATTTGCATACATTACTCCAGCTTAAAGCATATGCTTCCAAATATGTCATAAAGTTATTTTGACCTAATTCAAACATTTGGTCATCAACTACGCATAAAACATTCAACGCCATTGATATCTACTCCGTCTGTGATTAAAATCTCTGCACGTTGACCCTAACTATTCATCATTAAAAGCATTACATACTAGGTAAGGATATAGCAATTAATTTAGACATAAAAGGCCTTTGTAATTTTTTTTCCAGGGGAAAATATCAGTTCCTTGTTATTTCATTGAAATCAAAGGTAACTTAGTTACAACTTCAGCTATTGCTGAGCTCATGGAGAGGATACAACTATGTTCATCATCAGCAGTCAAATGGCATTGATCAGCTTCACAAGCATACTAGACAAACCTTCAAAGGAAACACTTACAATCTAGGAATCTTGACTACATCCACAGCACTAACCTTCAACAAACAGATAATTCAAGTCTAATATTGAAGTAGCTAATCCAAAGAAGCAATAAACAAGAGAGATCAGTAATATGAGGGGATCATCCACCTCAATCATCCAAAGGATGTCAATAGCAGCAGCACATAAAAGACTCAAGTGCTAAGGGCTAGAAAAGCTGGAAAGTGCCCTGATCAGTACATTCACCATCAGTGAATTCAGTAAATTGAAAATGGCCCGAGGCCAAGGTTAATGCTTCTTTGGATAAGCTATCGGCCTTACTATTGTGTTCTCTGTAAATGTGAACAACTTTTAGCTGGATTAAGTAAGGTTCCATATCACGGATACGTTGACACCAGCCATCAAGTGCAAGTAAAGTAAGTGCTGATCTTCTATTGAACCAATTAATGATGGCAGTGGAGTCACCCTGAATGTGCAGAGTGGGAAGCCCCATGGATTTTGCACAATAAAGGAGTGTCCATAAAGCAAGTAGTTTAGATCTGGTGTTTGTACTCAGACCAACACCCAATTTGAAGCAGAAATA
Organism: Pseudotsuga menziesii; assembly: GCA_001517045.1. Classification (NCBI taxonomy): domain Eukaryota; kingdom Viridiplantae; phylum Streptophyta; class Pinopsida; order Pinales; family Pinaceae; genus Pseudotsuga; species Pseudotsuga menziesii. The sequence continues at coordinate 269,297 of LPNX010728459.1, forward strand.
GTGGTCCTGACTGATCAAAAGATGGACACCTATACCTTCAATTTGATTGGTTGAAGCCCCATCAAAGAAGCCAGCAGGATAATAAAAACTAGGAGCCAGTCCAATAGTTCTCCTTTTAATTTTCTGCTGAGACAAAACATGATAGATTTGAAGTTGTTCCCTGATAGTATGTACAACAAAGTGTATATTAGGCAATTTGTCTTCAAATAAACATTTGTTTCTTGTGAGCCATATTTTCCAAGTCAAAAGAAGAGGGAGATAAATAAGATTATTTACTTTGCTGATCCAAGAAGATACATTATGTGTGTAGTTAGTCTCTTTCCAAAAAAATGGAATGCCAAGAGAGGATCTAATGTGAGCTGTAACCAGTTTGGTAAAGCTGCAATCATGAAATAGATGATCAACTGATTCAGAAGCCGATCTGCACAGGCAACACCAATTCGGTCCAATCCAACCTTTTTTTATTAGGTTGTCCCAAGTATGAACCCTATTTGATAGACATAGCCAGTTAAAGCAGATAATCTTCAGTGGGATGCGAAATTTCCAAATCTTGACAAAGGTATCAGCTAGTCTACTGGTGATAGAGATACTCGCAATCAGCTCATACATTAAGTTGGCTTTAACCGAGCCTGTCGACTTGTTATACATCCAAACCAGTGTATCAGGTGAATTGATGATGTGGACTCCTCCATGTTGTAGTCCTTTTATATACTGAGACCAGGCTTCCTTCCATTGACCACCCAGTTCAAGCTCTTTAGCAGTAATCCAATATTCTGTAGATGTAGTAGCAACCCCCCTATTGAGGACATCTGATAGAGAAAGTATACCATAATCTTCCAGATATAGTCGGAGATCCTCCGGTAATATAAAATCAGAAGTGAGACCAACTATAGGATCAATGCCAACTTTAATGTTTTTTCCATTGCCAGTCTTCCACCCCAGGCATCTAGTAATCCATGAGATAGTTCTGATAAAACCATTCCACATATGAGAGGTGCCCTGAACTGTGAAGGATTGTTGGTGGATTTAAACATCAACAAGTAAATTTTTAAGATATTTGTGCTTAATGATCTGAGACCAAAGTCCATCTCCATTGAGTACAAGCCATAAACTTTTGGTGTGTAAGGCCAAACTAAACCAGTCAAGATTTTTTATGTTCCAACCACCAAGATCATAACGCTTGGAAATGGTAAGCCAATCTACCAGATGATACTTATGTTTCCTCGACGAACTACCCCATAAAAAATTGAAGATGTATCTCCTGATATAATTCAATATGGTGCTGGGGATGCGTGCCAGTGAGAGTCAATACACAACAAGACTCATCAGTACAGACTTAACAAGAACCAGTCTTCCACCTAGAGACAATAACTTGTATGTCCAGTTGCTCAGTTTTTTTTCAAACTTCTGTAAGAACCATCTCCAATCCTTGATACAATAACCCAGTGGTTTGAGATAGTATCCCAAGTACTTCAAACCAAAATCGAGGGGCTCCATTTTTAAGGGCATGAAGTTATATATTTGATGTCTGACCAACTCATCAATATCATTGAATAGGAAAGATGATTTGTCTGCATTGATTTCCATTCCAGTAGTAGAACAGAATGTATCCATAATTTCCTTACAGTGCTGCCACTCTTCCACCATGCCCAAGCCAAATAGAATAGCATCATCTACAAAAATTAGATGAGTAAGATACAGACTAGGAGCTACTTTGATGCCAAATATATCATCCCTGTCAAGTGCATTTGTGTTCAATAAACGCATACCTTCAATGATCAATATAAAGTGAAGGGGAGAAAGGGGTAAACCCTGTCTAATACCTCTCGACACTTGAAAGAAATTTGATGGGGTCCCATTAATTAGAACAACAAAATTTGCTGACTCCACACATCCCATGATCCAATTCACAAAGGTACTAGGGATCCTAATATGTAAAAGAACCAATCTCAAGAAAGACCAATTGACCTTGTCAAAGGCCTTCACCAGATCAAGTTTCAGTACCATCACTTTCTGTTTTTCAACCTTGATAGTATGGAGGGCTTCTTGTACATTACCAATAGGTTCTATGATATGTCTATTATCCAGGAACCCAAACTGATGCTTAGAAATAGCCTTATCAAGTACCACTTTAAGTTTGATAGCAACCAACTTGGAGATAGTCTTATAAATCAGATTGCACAAGGAGATGGGTATGTACTCAACAAGAGTAGTAGGCTTGTCACACTTAGGTATGAGGGTAATAAAGGTAGCATTGAGTGCTCCTATGACCCTACCTTCCAACCTAGAGTGTTCAATAGCTTTCAGAATGTCCAACCCAACAAGATCAAAGAAGTGAAGGTAAAATTCAACTGGCCATCCATCTGGTCTAGGACTTTTATCTTTTTTGAATCCTTTGAGTACATCTTCAACTTCTTGAAGAGTAAAAGCAGAAAGAAAGAGATCATGATCCTCCTCCTGAACAAAGGAAGGAAAAAGTCTGATGACATTAAGTTGAGCCTCTATATTAGTTTTACCATCATCAGAGAAAATTTCTGAGAAATTTTGTACACCTAGAGCCTTTATCTTGGTGCCATCCTCAATAGATTCCCCACTCTGGTTATTGAGTGCCCGGATTGATTTAGAATTTCTTCTGGTTGAGGCAAAGGAATGGAAAATTTTGGTGTTGGCATCTCCCTCTTGGATCCAGTCCACTCTACTTTTGAGCTTCCAGGTGAGGATCTGGTGGGCCAAAAGGGAATCCTTCTTGGCTTTCAAAAGTATAAGTGAAGTAGAGGACTCTTCTGAGAGAATACCAGAGTGGTGAGACGAGAGGAGAGTGAGAATGCCCAGGTCAATCTCAGAGATATATTTTTCTCTCAAAGAGGTCTTCTGTTTTCCTAGGTCTTAACAATATTCTTGAGTCTCTGCAACTTATAGTTAAAGTCAAACATGGGGCCAACAATGGGAGCAGGTGCCATCCATGAGGTAGTAACAAGAGCATCAAAGTCAGCTTCAAGGAGCCAATCTCGATTGAATTTAAAAGGATAAAGATGACACTTCAGACAGAAATTCCATTTGAGACACACTGGATAGTGATCCGAGATTTCATAGGGCCGAGTCCAAGAGTGATAACTACCAAGGAGAGGAATAAGATGTAAGGATGCGAGGAATCTATAAAGTCTTTTGCTAACACCCTCAGAACCTATTCTACCATTTCTCCATGTGGGACCAATAGTGGTGGGAGCAAGATCCACCATATTCATAGAATCCAGTAACTGAGCAAAGTACAGTGCAAGATGATCCAATCAAGCACGGTCACCCCAAATCTCAAGATCAGAGATCATAAAGTTTAGGTCACCAGCCAATATGAGGTTGGGAAAATTGAAGATACCCCCAGATACAGCTGAGTCTCAAAAACAAGTTCTATTGGCAAAGGGCCCATAGCAGTTAACAATGGAAAAGACCAAATCAAGACCTTTGAAACTAGCAGAAAGAAGAATGCCAGCAAAGGAGTGAAAAGCTTTACACCGAATCAAATGAGGATTCTAAGCCGAAAGGATACCCCCAGAGAGACCAAGTGCATCAATTGCACAATATTCCCATCCAGGCTTAATATTGGCAAACAAACGAAGGGCAGAAAAATGATCACACATTGTTTCTTGTAACAGGATAATGTCAGGATTAAGTGAAGTGAATAACTCTTTAAGGGCTTTTTGTTTGGTAAGCCCCCCAAACCCATGAATGTTCATGGAGACAATCTTCATGGGTCAACCTAAAAGACAGGTGACTTTTCTCTAAGTGCCTGGGAGGGAGAGTGTGCTCTGGCTGTAGCTTTGATATGAGCTAAAAGTGGGGTAGAAAGACCAGAAGGGGCCTAAGAAGAAGTTTTATTTCCTTTCCTAGACTTTCGAATAGTTACATTTTCAAATTTGATTGAGTCAAGAGACAAAACAGAAGGTGAGATGGGGGACTTATCAGTAAAGATATCCAATGCTTTAAAAAGGGACGAGTCATCAAAGGTGGGAGTAGTTAAAGGACTACTAGGTGATCCAGAACAAAGAGGAGGAGAGGTATGAGGAAGGGGTGAGGAGAGGCATCTGCAGAATAGAGTGAGGTATTAGAAAGAGTAGGTGGGTCAGAAGGAGGTAGTGAAACAGGTTCAGTACGAGTTCGCGAAGCTAAAAGGGCCAATGTCTCCACATCATTAATGAATTGTAATTCACCTTTGGTAAGGTCACCAAAGGAGGTAGGAGAGGTAGAGTCATAGGGACCAGTCGGTGAAGGATTAACAAAGGAGTCAATGGTAGGAGCAGTCTTCGTCGTTGGGGGGAGCCTCTGGTCTGCCGAGGGTTTGGAGGGTTTCTAGCATGGAGGGTTTAGGGTTACAAGCCTCATTTGTGGCTCTCTAGGAAGCTAGGACAACCTTACTATTGCGATGGTCAGGATGCAGCTATTCATTTTGCTCGTTCATCTGAGTTTTCTCCTGTTTGGCTACCGGATACCCTTTCTCTACCACCCTACGTCCATTTTCTTTCATGGGGATTTTTTATTAATCTCTGCCACCCTCTGACCGGAGATTCTGGTGTATTCTTTACACTTCCTAGGTCATTATTGGTCACAATTTGGTTTTTTTCACTTTACCTGGTGGCGGTTTGTATTTACCAGGAAAGAACCCTGGTTTCTCAGCCGTTGGTTGACGGTTCTCAGTATTTAGCGCTGGGTCCTACGAAAGTCTTCAACGCTTGGTCAACTGTCCACCTCTGGCGTCAAAATCATTCTGGGTCCATCACTGAACATGTACTTTCCTTTTTCGATACCATTTATCTCCATAATTTTTTAGTCATTGGGTTGTGGCATGTTTGTCCCTTTTGGTCTTTATTCAGTTCATGGGTGGTCTTAGGTTTCATGGAGTTCACCCTCTTCCTAGAGGGCTAGTACCAACCATGCTAAAAAGTGGGAATTAGGTATTTCATTTTACTGTTGGGTTGGGTTTTTTTGACATTCCCGGTTCTGGTTAGGGTTTATCTACTTTGGGGGTTTATATCTCTAGGTTTTTTAATGCTTTATGTCACTACCTCATGACTCCCGCATCTTACTGCTTAGGTTCTGGTTTACCCTACTACCTTACCTGTCTGTCTCTTCTGCCTTTGATGGCCTCTTCGGGATTGCCCCTACCTGCAAGCACTAGGGGTGGTTGCTCCCACCCTCCGTGTTTTTCAGGCTCGCCGTAAAACCAAAATACTTACCGCTCTGGACCATAAGCATCGTTTTGTTGTTGGCAGAGATGTCATGTTTGATAGAGTCTCAAAACTTTGTCATCAGGCACTCATTGGACGCCTTGAATATTGTCCTATGAACAGGGAGGAATGGGTGGCTTGGGCCACTCTTCATTGGAAACCCATCCTTAGCTACATCCCCACCATCAGTCTTCTTGTTAACCAATGGTTGGTTTTTGTATTTCTCGAAGATACTGACACCTCTCGTATCCTTAACTCGCTCTGGACCATAGGTAATGGATCCCTCGTCCTCAGCAGGTGGCATACGAATTTCGACCCCATTAAAGAACGTGTTATCAAATGACATCTATGGGTCCTTTTGCCAACACTACCGTTCCCTCTCTGGTCCAAAGATATCCTTACTGGCATTGCTAATACCATTGGTAGGTTTGTCTTGCTGGAGAAAGACTTCCACACAATCTTTGACAAGCGCACAGCTAAGGTTCTTGTCGAACTTGATGTCACTCGTCGCCTCTTACCTGAAATTGAGATTGACTGCAACAGTGTGGTCATTACCCAAAAACTGGATTATTTGAATATGCCCTTTCACTGTAGTCACTGTCATGAGATGGGACATTTGAGGAAATCCTACACATCTTTAGTTCAGGGTATTCCCCTGTGTGTTGGATTTACAGACTCTGATTTATCTTAGGACACCTCACAAACCCTTTCACCGCAACGTTTGTCCTTACTTGGTACACCCAGAGACTGCTCCTACCATTGACTCTCTGGTCGAAGGGTGGAAGAGATTAATAAAAAATCCCCATGAAAGAAAATGGACGTAGGGTGGCAGAGAAAGGGTATCCGGTAGCCAAATAGGAGAAAACTCAGATGAACGAGCAGAATGAACAGCTGCATCCTGACCACCGCAACGGTAAGGTCGTCCTAGCTTCCCAGAGAGCCACAAATGAGGCTTGTAACCCTAAACCCTCCATGCTAGAAACCCTCCAAACCCTCAGCAGACCAGAGGCTCCCCCAACGACGGTATGATTCGCCTTTGTAATTTGTGCATACATAAAGTGAAATGCAAAGCACACAATAATTAAATAATTACTAAGTAGACAACTTTATTCAATAAATTACAAGGAAAGCAGGGTACAAATAATGATGTTGCAAATTATTAAAAAAAGGTTAACAGTTATATTTGTTCACTTTTTAGAAAGCTTGAGAATCAATTTTGAGTTATATTTATTTTTATTTTTGAAAAAAAAAATTGTGTTTTATTTGTGTTTAAAAAAATAAATCAGAATCACTTGTTGCGTCGAGAAGCGCTTTACAGCCCAGTATGGGGGAGATCTTGTAATGTGATGTAACGTTACTAACGTTTGTAACATGTTGGCAAAAAATAATCGTGATAATGAATATTATGGTAGAGATCTTGTAACAAATAATAGTGATAGTGAATATTATGGGAGAGATCTTGTAATGTGATGTAATGTTTGTAACATGTCGGCAACAAATAATTGTGATAGTGAATATTATGGGAGAGATCTTGTAACGTGATGTAATGTTTGTAACATGTCGGCAAAAAATAATAGTAATAGTGAATATTATGGGAGAGATTTTGTAACACAAAATAAAAAATAATATCACTTTCGTTTATTAATAAAAAATAAATTTTCTAATAGGCCAAAATAAATGTGTTGGCCACAAAAACAATCTAATATGGGGGAGATGTTGTAATCTTCCTACCTAACAAAACAATAAAAAAGTAAAAATTTAATTATCCCTAAAAAAAATATCTGGGTCAAGAAAAAAACACAAAATTGAATTTTCCACAAAAAAATGTTGGCCTTGCACATGGTTTTAAAACCATGTGCAAGGCAGTCTAAACAACCCATGGTTTAATTGTACATGCTTTAGGAGGCTTTGAACCATGTGCAAGGCATCCTAAACAACCCATGGTTTTATTGTACATGGTTTAGGAGGGCCTTGAAAATGGTTTAAGACCATGTGCAAGGCCTACTAAACAACCCATGGTTGTAGGAGGGCCTTACATATGGTTTTAAAACCATGTGTGGGGAAATGATGCAATGTTCCTTCCTAACAAAATAAAAAATAATAAAAAATATTANTTATTCTTTGTTCTTTTCTATATTACATTTTATATATACTATTACCCAAACAACAAAATTTGCAAAACATAAGCATAACTATCAAAATCTCATCTAAACAATTTGGATAAACCAAATATCCCTTGTAAACTTATCATTTTCTCTACGTTCTTTCTATTATATATGTTTTTAATTTTTTTAGTTATTTTTAAGATTTCTACATAACACAAATCAAGTTATATGTCTCATAAACTGCTTAGATCAACCAATTCTCTCTTTGTAAACTTATTATTTTCTTCATGGTCTATTTTTTAAATTCTTAGCTACACAAAATTATTTTATATGTTTTTAAATCCTTTTATTATTCTTGAGAGTTTTACTCTCCATTGGAAACATTAATGTAAACTCAAGTTATGAAGTAAGTGTAAGTGATTAAGCATTATAATAGCGTTGTATTTAGATAAGTAGGTTATATAGTTATCCTAAAGTTTATTATAAGTTGTTTGATTTATTTTTTAAAATGAGATTAGAAATTGTTATTGTCAAAAACCTAATCCTTTAGAGTTATAGTAAAAATTAATTGCATTATTACTATTCACATTCACTATAGGTGAATATGAAAAGTCATAGTGAAGTTCAAGGGACCCTTTGGAATATGAAACCAAGGGTCATATCTTGTTGTGTTTATATATGTATCACCTTAATGAGAAATATTCATTCACGGTTATCTTTTTCTATCTATTTTATTGAGTGTTATAACGGTAGTATTAGAGCTCAATAGTTACCTCTCTTATGCTCGGTACTTTCGATGAGAGACTCTCCATGCCTCCCTCTACCTAAGTTTTACTAGTGTCTCTTTCATCCCCTTTGCATATTCATCTCCTACAGATTATTACGTCTATGAATTCACCTCTCACAAGATTAATTCCTTCCACATGTGGCATCTCTGGAAACCCCAATTTATTCCTCTCCTAAGTCTCCCACAAACATGTATCCATCTGTGTATCCTTCAATATATGCCCACATTCTGGTCTTAATCTTGCTCCACCCACGTGAGATAGAGTCTCTCTCCCATTCCACTATCTTCACTCTTGTACACACAACCATTCTCTGTGACCAATTCCTCTCTATCACAACTAGACTCCTCCTTCGTTGAAATCATCTTGATCCAGATGAATATAGGTGGCCACCTACCTATTCCATCAACTCAAAATAGTTTTTCAATTTGGCAATTTTTCTAGTAATTTTTCTACAATTTTCGGGACTTGAACTTTTGGGGTCATTTTGAGGCTTTATAATATATTTTTTTGTTCATAGTGATCCAAACGAGAGTCGTATGTTCTTGTTTAGGTTTGATCCACTATTGTACTCTTCGGATACATATTTCCAACAGTTTACCGAGCGCCCCAAACAGAGATCGTATGCAAAAGTTATGACCCCGTGAAGTTGACTATTCAACTAACCACTTTGGGGACACAAACTTTATGACAATTCATCTCCTAGGGTTAGGTTTTTATTTGTTTAAGGTTCTTTCCCTCATGCTTATGATAAATAGGCATTTTTACCTCTTTTTTGTATTCATCTTGTCATGAATGAACATAGCCGCCACATCTCTTCTGAGAGACATAACTACCACCATTCTAGTCGCTTTTATTTTACATTTTGTTCTGTTTCATTCCTTTAATAGAATCTGAGTTTACTGTATCATTTTGTATCTTGCAATATCTCTGCGCATGCAAATATATATATGCTCTTTCATTTCGTTCTCACATGAATACAGATCACATCTTCACCTCCTGCATTTCTTAACTCTGTAACAATTTACTTGTCCACGGCCTGATTTTTTTAGTGAATGGTGCGCCCTATCAATTGGATAACTGCAAGAGAGAAAAGTATGATTAATGGAGAATCAAATGTTGAAACATTCCCACCAATACAAAACACAAAGAGGATAACATGGCCAAGGAGGTAAGCAATTGAGGCAACATTCCTACACATAGAAAATAATAGGAAGAAGTGTTGGTGGGTCTCTAGACATAAACATTGAAGTTATGATGCGTGCTTTCTTCATGATATCATATACTGAGTCTCTTGGTTGTTTATGAGTTTTAGTGCTAATGTTTGTATATTTAAAGTACATCTAGTTAAGAGAATGAGCAAATTCAATCCATTGGAAACTATGTATAAGAATTATTTGTCTCAATGATTAGAAGCTCCTAATTGCTGCATTATAATGTCAAAACAATGCCCCTAATAATAATATCAAAACAATGCATTGTGATGTAATTATCAGAGGTGGTATAGTGACTACCACTAAGAAATGAAGAAAATTGTTTATATTTTAAACAAGTGAGAAACATAACTTTAGAATGACTACACATATGTTATTAGTGTCATTAGAACTGAGAATACGAGCAACTAGTGTACAGTGCTTGAACAGTAATTCATATTATGTTGGTTGGGAAAATATATTATATGATTGTTTTATTGTAGTGTACCTAGACTTTGACATCACAATGATGGAATCACAACAACCCTAAGATCATCGAAGCATCATCAACAAACTCAAAGGATATTAAAGCACTCAAATCTAAAAAGCAATTCAATGTCAAAACCAACATCAAATTGTAACTTGCAAATAGTTATTTTTTTGTGAGTTTTCATGTATTTTGGTACTTGCAATAGTTTTTTGTGAGTGTCAAAACAAATAAAGTTAAACGGTATCAAGTGAATTCTCGATAGAAACTAGCATCCTTCGTTTTTTGAGCTAGTTTTTCAAATTATCGAGTCTTACTCTTAAAGGGCGGAGTTGCAAGAAGTTCTACAAGGACTCAATCAATCTTTTAAATGGCTCAAACTAAAGAATTATTAGAATTATTGAACAGTCTAATACTTCCTGATGTTGACATTATAGTTACAATCAATAAGGAAAATTTCCAACCTGTGCTAACATGTTTGCAAGATTCACAATCCAAAGTGGACCTCCCCCGGATTCAATCACAACTCCAACATGATGAAATACAACAAAAAAAACCAACACTTTAAACTAGTTTGTGTTTATAACAACTACTTTTTTGAGAATAATAATGATTCATATCAATTGTCAACACATGACCAACTGAGTGAAACAATGTCAAAAGAAGAAGAAGTTTATCTTGAACATGTTCAACGTAATCTTTCCAAGCGTATTATCATACCTTAGGAAGAAATAAAAAACAACAAACACATGACAATTATCGGATATGATAAGGAAGTGATCTTTCATATTCCAGATTATTCTAGACCAATCCAATTTCAAAGTTTTGGATTCCTTCAAGAAGATTCATCTTCACCTGTTCTAATTTAGTATCAGTGGCAACAACGCCATCGAACTTACCACATGGAGGATCAATGCTTTGGTCTCAATCCTTGCGTACATTGCAAAAAACATAAACATTCTTCAAATAGATGTTCAAAACTAAATAAACATGTAAGACTAAATATTCGCTATGGTGGATCAATTATTGGTGATGGTCATCAACAACCCAAAAGATATATTAGTCTTATCGAAGAACTTAGTTTTGAGTATTAATACACCTTGTAGTAGAAAGTCTTCTTGCTTCTCACCTTATACTTGACAAGTGGGAATATCATGGATTTATAGTCAAGCTTCAATTTTTGAATCCCTATCAATCAAGCAAATTACTCACATCTACCTTGCGAAAACAAGTGAGCCTAAGCCATAACCAAAGCCATTGCAAGAATCAGAGTCGTAGCCAAAAGATAAAGACATACCCATGTTCCAAAGCATCCATTGGTTTGTGGTCATCCTAAGACCACCAATTGGTTTGTGGTCATCCTAAACGCCATCAGCCATTGGTTTGTGGTCATCCAAAACCACCCTTTTAGTAACAAACACCAAGGAAAATTTCAAGGGCGAAATTCAACCCATGAACTAATTTTTGACATTTTTTTCCAAAAACAATTCACCAATTTCCATTTTTTTTCTAAATTGATTCGCCTAAATTCGATGGGATAAAAAAAATTCTCTAAAAGTCGCCAAAATTGTCTAGAAACCATATAAAGTCTTAAACATTTTGAGAAATATATCGCCCAACATTTTATGGTTGGAAATTTAAGAATTGGTAAGATTCACCAAGGTTTCTACACTTAAAAAAAAATATAAATCCTTAATATTTTTCCTAAAAGACACTAGCTTTTGCTAACTAGGTTTGTGATCATTATAAACCACCATCTACCATTTGTTTGTGGCCATCCAAAACCATTCATTTAGTAAAAGATATCAACTTTTGTTAACCAGATTTCTGGTCAGCCTAAACCACCATCTACCATTCATTTGTGGTTATCCAAAACCACCCATTTAGTAGAAAACATCAACTTTTGCTAACTAGGTTTGTGAGCATCCTAAACCACCATCTATCTTTGGTTTATGGCCATCATACAACCTCCATTTAGTAGAAGACATCAACTTCCAATAACACTAGTTTTGTGGTCATCCACAACCACCAATTTAAAGAGCACTTCAATGATGGGTTCAACCATTCGCAATTATCCACTTAGATTTAAGGTCTCTTTCAAAAACATTTTTGGACTCATAATCATCCCTTCGGATAAGGGGATGTTAGAAACTTAATCTTTTAAGGTTATGGCAAAAATTAATAACCCCTTTGGATTAGGGGATGTTAGAAACTTATTCCTTTAAGGTTATGGCAAAAATTAATTACCCCTTTGGATTACTAGATGTTAGAAACTTAATCCTTCAAGGTTATGGCAAAAATTAATAACCCCTTTGATTAGGGGATGTTAAAAAGTTAATTCTTTAAAATTATAGCAAAAATTAATAAGATTATTACTATTCATATTCAATATCAAGAATCAAAGTGAAATTAAACAAACCATTTTAAATATGATACTAAAAATCACATCTTGTTGTATTAATGAAAAATGGGCATTTATGATTATGTTTGTCTATCTATTTTATTGAGTATTAATAAACGTAACGTCATCATATTTCAATAGTCACAAACTTTGAAACACCAGCCCATTTAAATTTGATAAATTTCATTATTATAAAATAACCTAAATTTTTAATATAATTGATATAATGAATTCAGAGGGCTGCAGGTTTTTATAATTGCAAAACTATAATATTGAATAACATGTTAAATGATTGCCACTTTCAATCAAACGGCAAATCTATCTTCACAACCACGTTTTCACAATCTTCAAAAAGAAATCAATGTCGAAATCAACACGGAAATATGGTGTAGTGGACGTTGCAATCCACATATATGGAAATTGACAGCGAATGGACATGGAAATCCATATATTGGAATGCACCTCGAAATCGATACCTTAAATTCCAAGTTAAAAAGGGAAAACGAAATGGACGTCAAAATCGACATCAAATACCCGTATGGTCCGTCAACTCGCATCCCAAGAAAAGTGCTTGAACAGAAAGCAAATGATTCCTTTGATGGAAGAACAATCCCTTTCTTGGCAGCGTTTGCCAAAATTCAATGAAAATTATCTCCATGTATCTGATTGATTGGTCTATTTCAAGCTTCTTTTTTAGGTCGCGAGTACGGAGATCCAAAAGCCTTTGGGATACGTTGGAACCAGATTTCCCAAAATGGAGTGTTTTGGCTCCACTTTAGCCTTTGTGGTCTTAGATTTTTTTATCACAATGCGAAGAATGAATGAATGATTTTAATAACGTTTACCAGGCTTAGGAGCCCAAGGGACAAAAAAATCAAAGCTTTAACTCTTCTCCATACTCTTTTTCATGTCCGATTTTCTGCTGTAAATCTTGATTAGAAGACTTGCAATTTGGTTGATCTTATCTTCTTCAAAAAGATGGTGCATGTTGTCGGCCTTTGAGCTGTCTTCATATTGACTGCGGATATCCTCATAGGCTGCACATTCCATAACAAAGTGTCACTCTATCTCCACCACACCCTTATTGCAGCATATGCAAGTTCTCCTCTCACACTTCCTTAGGTACCGTCCACCTACCCGTCTCACATCTAAGATGATGTGAACCCATCCTCAGCTGAACAACTAACAACTTTGTTTGTCATATATTCATTTGCCTGCCTTGCCAATTCAAAATCGAATGGTAGCTGGTGTTCCATATTAAAAGGTGTTAGTGCATTATAACATTAGGGGTAGCTCAGTTCAGGTTCAAACCCCACTTAAATTGGAAGATGTGCTTGTGGGATGTGCATATGCCATAAAGGTTATAGTGGTAGTAGTTGGGCTTGACTCATATTAGCAATTAGATCTAATCATTATCAATATTCCATTTCATTTTAATCAGGGAATAGGTATGGTTTTTTTTAAGTTTTTCTATACTTCAAAATACCTTTTCCTATTCATTGTATGGTTTTTTTTAAAGTTCTTCTATACTTCAACATTGTATGGTTTTTTTTAAAGTTTTTCTATACTTCAAAATACCAGTACCTTTTCCTATTCCTTGTATGGCTTTTTTTTAAGTTTCTCTATACTTCAAAATACCTTGGGTGAGAGGACCAACTCAACTGGGAAAGAACTTGGATGGTTGAATATCCCAAGGTTCGAGGACCAACTCAATTGAGAAAGAACTTGGATATCGCATGTGGGATAGTTGAATAATTATACATTAGGCTAGAGGACCAACTCAATTGAGAAAGAACTTGGATATCGCATGTGGGATAATTGAATAATTATACATTAGGCTAAGGACCATCTCAATTGAGAAAGAACTTGGATATCGCATGTGGGATAGTTGAATATAAATTAGTGTATGGAAATTTGAACATAACACCTGTTGGCACAGAATGTGTAAGCTAACTAATTGCCATGAGATTCTTAGATGCAAAACAGACTGCATTTAAACACCCCACAACCACATTAAATGTTGACAGCAAAAAGACAATGAGAAATCCTCTATACAACAGATTTGAACATGACACCTGTTGACACAAAATGTGCAAGCTAACATCTTCCTATGGCATACTCGGATGCCAAAAAGGCAGCATCTAAGCACCTGACAACACCACATTAAATGCCGATGGCAAAGTCATTAAGACAATGTAAGATCATGAATACAACAGGGTCTGACGATGTCTATGACCCCTGCTGCTTGAATGGAAATCTCAATAATAAAACATATCACTGTAATAATAAGAATTTACAATCACTCTACCACTGTAATAGTAATAAGAACTTACAATTATTATAAACATCACATAAATAATTTGGACAAAGTCCCAAAAAAAACTTACCAGCCAGATGTACAACAATGTGTTGCTGATATGGCACTGTAACAACATAAAGATTTTAGCATGGCACTACAGTAGCATGGTATTGGTGGCAACACAAAGTCAGGGTGAAAATAAAAGCTGAAGGTCGAAGATGTCATTTAACTTGTCAGGCCATCGAGTTTGTCTCCATTCAAACATGGTAATTTAATTGAATGGTTGAGAAAGAGTTCAAAGATTCGGTGCCAGAATAGAAATGTCAGTGGATGACAAGGTTGACTATGGCACATAATGCTCTGCTGAGACTTCGACAGCAGATTATTGGAGGATAGTTCTTGATGCTCGAGAGGCAAAGGAATCTTGAAAGGATCCCTCATAGTAAAATCACAAGTATGATTTGTAAGTCTAACATATTCTAAAAGCTACCCTTTTATTGAAATGGAATCGTCTTTTAAAGTTGAATAGAGATGGAAAAGTAATAGATGTTAAAGCCTTTCACAAATGTAAATGTTGTAGTTTTAAAAATTTAAACATTTTATGTTATTTTTTCATTATTTAAAATAATAAAAAAGGAACTGGATATTCTTTGTCTGAAATTTAGAAGAAAAAAACTTTTTAGATTAATGGAATTGTATATATTAATTATTAACATTGTAAAATCAAATTGTAGTAAGGATATTTAAGGAAAATAATCAAGGATGTTGAATTTATTCATGCATTAAAACTAATGATTTTAATAACCTAAATTGCAATTTCCACAAAGATTTTATGGCTAAATTTCAGTGATGACAAACCAAAACAAGTCAAACTCATAAAACATTTAACCTTCCTCTTCCACAAAGTATTATCAATAAATTAAAAGTGATATTATCCTGCACTCTAATCACTGGATTTACATATTCCAGAGATACAAAACCAAACCAAACCGATATCCCTATAAGAATGAACTTAATGGGAGTTAACAAGGATGGAGTGAGCTAAACTCTAGACCATTTGCATCATTTTTCCGGCGAAAGTTCTGACCAAAATCTGGCAAGAATTGTTGAAATTGCATAATGGGGTGCCCCAAGGGTTATCCACGGCAGTGAATACATTTTTGCAACCAAAATTGCAATTTCAGCAACCAAAATCACAATTTCGGCAAAAATTCCCTCCCCAGATTCCAGCAAATTTTGCCAACAAAGGTGCAAATGGTCTAGAGTTTAGCTCACTCCTCCCTTTATTAAATCCCTTTATTAACTGCTGCCGAGGAAGCCCAAAGGCAGAGAACTACATCACAATGCTTATCTGCTATTTTGCATATGCCTATGCAGATTTAAAGTTGGCAATTCCTAATATGCCTATGGTGCCACTGGAGACAAGTTTAGGTGTCAACAAGCTTGCTTTAGGGTATCCAGGATTACGATTTGTCTTATTTCCTTGTCCTTGGAACAGAATACCAATCCTTGAGCAAGAGATATTTAGTAGCCTAAAGAACGCTCACAAGCTTACAGCATATGGGTAGTGGCATCAAAGTAGCGGAATTCAATGCAATCCTCAAGTCCCTGCATCAGCTAAAACATTGAGTCCCTACCCATTCTCCTCTCAGTCCTTGCAAACTATTGCAAACTATTTAACAATCAAAGCTTGGTTCCACTGCCTGAAGCCAAGCCAAATAGAGAGAAAGGATCCTCCATCGTAACGCCATGGACCTGCCTTTCCCTATTATGGCTATAAGATTACCACTTAACAAACACAATAGGTTACTGCAATAGTCTGATACGAAAGAAAAGTAAAAGTTCATCATAAGCAAATCAAAGTAAGAAACTTTGATCTGGCTGTGGTTTAACAAGAAAAGACTGCATGAGAGGATCGGCTACCCTGTGGAAAATCAGTCGAGATTACACCCCAGGCCACATAACAGAGACGTGCACAATAACCATTTAATCAGCTCATACTAATAGCCAGCAGATGAGACAAAAAGTAAAATCTTCAACAGAAGTTAACTGTTAAACACAGTAGGTAACTGAAAGGGGTGCCTCCTTTTTGTAGGAGTTTGGATTGTAATTGAAAAACCACAAATAAAGAGTAAACAAAACATTGATAAAATCGGCCCTTGTGCTTTTGTAGAGCACCGATATTAGGGATAGGACACTAATAACAGTAAGGGAAATGATTAAATTCTCCGATGAGAACTTGTATTAAAATTAGTGTTAAACAGAAAATGGTAGAGGTGAGGCAATGCCATCATTAGGAGATCAGCTTGGGAAAAATTTGTGGCCAAACCCTAGCTAAATATTTTGGTTATATCACTGTGTATGGTTGACGAACATTTGCATGGCACTACAGAAACTGAAAAGTGTAGAAGCAAACAAATGTCATCATTAGAAAATAAGCTCAGGATAATTTTGTGGCCAAACCCTAGCTAAGCTTTGCAGCTATATACTTGTTTTCTTTGCAGGCCATGCTCCCAACTTGTAAAATCACTATCAGATAAAGGACTAAGTGAATTGCCAAAAGAAAAAGACTCCTTAGCTGGGATGATTAATCAATCCAAAACCTTATGCAACGCTTAAGAAAAGAGAAAATCACTAATTTTCCACTGACTTTGATTTAAGCCAGAATCAACATCATCAAGACCAAAGTCGAAGAATATATGCAGCCGATGTAGTCTGCCAAGGACAGGCCCAAACAAAATAATCAATAGTCTTATGCATTAGTACAGATGGGATAAATAAAAGGCCCATTTGGCCCCATCTATTCAAAGTTTCAGCTGAAATGAATGCTCCATAAGCTACACGCTAAAATTCACAACATTCTCCTTTGGCAGGACATATTTCCAAAAAATTTACTTCCACTCAGCTTGGTTTCTAGATTGGCCAATAAGAAAAAGAGATTGAAATGGAGCCTTGACATTAGTTTAACTTTTTCATCTGAAAGATCAGATGTTCCTAAAATCTATGACACGACAGGATTAAAAATTATGAAATGAATGGTGGCCCTTGAATCTAAAGGGTGGTCGTTTTGTCTCTTGCCCGGTGACAGACATTTGAATCTTCAAACTCTATTTGTGATCTGTGTTTACATCCAAAAAAAACACAAACAATTTAGATTTTAAAAGAATGATGACATCAATCATTGGATAGCTCGAACGAAATGAACCCAATCAAAATGATCATATTGCACACTACACTTCCATGTAGGTGGGGCGGTTTCCCATAGGTGATTGCAATTGTGTTACCCTGTTTAGCCCACCAATGGTTATATTTTGAATGCCATATGGATGGTGATTGATTCTCGTGGATTTGATAATTTATTTTTAACCACTTCACCAGAGGCAAAGTTGTAGCTGTTTTGATTCCAATAAGGCAGTTTCGACTATATCCTGGGCAACAAAACATTGACGTGTTCAATTAGAACATAGCCAGGCAGAGTTGTCAGAATTGGATTTGACAATCAACGGCATTTACCATCACAGCATTTACTATCAGAGTCTGGACTTCAACACTGGCGGCCAACCAGTATATTCCAGATTCATAAACTGAAATATAACCTCCAAAGCCCACATCCTCAAGTTCAGATTAAGCAAAACCAAAAAATGATAGGAAGCTTTGCATGGCTTCCTATAAAATTTGGCAGGAAGAAACTATAGTGGAAGTTTTCTGTTTATCACACAGACCTTGATAAATATAAAACTGGTTTTATCATTTAATTGGCAAATTAGAAATCAAAATCTTGGGCACTAAAACCATTGATTATGCAAAAAAATCCATCCTTTCAAAATCCTTCAAAAGCGTTGGGGTGACCAATACTACATGACATTCTATCCCCAATGAGGCTAACCTATGACGGTCTTAATATATTCTTTCTAAAAAAACTAAGCTTTGTAGGTATATTGTCCTAACATATCACACTCCAGGGAATTCAAAATATCACACTCCAGGGAATTCAAAATTGCAGTTTCAATTAAAACTATAAACTTTTAACATTTACACACAACCAGAGTGTTCTAACAGAGGCTTGAAGATAAGAGTATCATTTACTACTCTATCCACAAAATCACAGATCTAAATAGCTAAAGCTCAAACCCTAGGAACATGCATGTTTGTCATACTCATAAGTGGTGCAATCCTTACAATAAAAGCAATGAAGGCATGCTGATGTGTATCGTGATAGAAGGGCATTCACAAAGAAGACTTTAAAAGGTTCTATTCTCAAATCCTGTTGGACTGGCCCTATGCGTTTTGATGAAATGGGAGCCAGGCGAAATAATAGCTCATGTATTATTGTTATATTATTGATTCCAGAACAAAAATGGGATAAAGAAAATACAAGCCTAAGGTATTCCCAAGCGTCTATTATATTTATATTTGAAATTAAGATTGAAGGCTGAGGCCTATGCATGGAATGCATATTAAGATTGATGGTTGAGACCTACGTATGGAATGGCTACTGTTGAAGATACCATAGGCATGAATCCAAAAGTGTTTGAACTGAGCACAATCTGAAGACAGCTTCTTAAAAGTAAAAAGAAAGAAACCTCCATTGTGAAGGTTGTTGAAAGTATACATCCTTTAGGAGCCTGATTTGACTACTTTACAAGGCAAGTAGTGAACGGGATATGTTCTGTAAGGGAAATATTCATAGAAGTATTTACAAATTCACCTGATATGACATGATAAAGCATTACTCCATTTCTGTCGCTTCTGTAAGTTTTCAACCCAAAATCAGTGAAAGCTGGGGAAGAACATAAATAATGGCAAATAAATTATTACCTTGCTAACAAAATAAAGAGACAGGTTTGAAATATTATTTCAATTTTAGTACACTCCAAATGAATCAAAAGAATGTTCCCTTCCGTAGAATCATCTATACAATACTGCTACATATAGCATACGCTTTAACAATGAGGTTTTGGCAATAAATGAGCCAGAGCCAAGGAAGAAATGGAGCATGCACTTCAACAACATTAAGTGCCATCACCAACCTACCCGTCATTCGCAAAATGAAAAGCACTCTTTAATCTCAGAATGCCACTAGAAATGGGAGAATCCTTCTTGCATCTTATATGTTCAGATAAACTGCCTCTGAAAAGGGAAAAATCTTTTTTTTAAGCCCTTTTTATGGAGGGTAGAATGAACTTATTCTCAAGTGGATCTGATACCTGAATTTTATTTGGAAGGGGATACTTTCATAACAGATCGAATGCTCCTCTGATCCACATTGAAAAAAATTCAATTTTTATGTCCGCTTCAAAGCTCCTTTCACGCTAAGGAAAAAATCCTCTCTGCAAAAATGGATAGCCAAGATAGATAATACAAATACACTGGACACCTAAAATAAACTGACCTGCAATCAAACTAGTCGGTGCCCTACTTGTTTGGTCATGCTGTGAGGGAGATAGCAAATGTGGTGCCCCAGTGATATCACCAATGGAAGATGATGACGGAGCAGCAGCAGAAGGAGGTACATATGATGATGGAGGGTTAGGAACAACATTAGGTGGGGTTGGAGGAATTGCAAGGAGAGGAGATGCTTCTGGAGCAGGGGAAGGAACCAGCACCCGGGGAGATGGAGACTTGTTAGGGGATTGAACAGGAGACTGTTTGCCAAACATTTCCCGAGGAAGGAGAACCTTGGGCACTGCAAATATCGCAAGGGGTTTCTGATCAAAAACTGTCTGCGTTATAGAAGCTTGAACAATACCTGTACCCACTGCTACTGAACCATTGACCCTTGTGATGTTGAGGGTATAAGTCCCAGCTCCCATGGCTTCTGTGGCCAATGTAGGTTGAAGTGGATTCACTATGGAATCCAGAGATCCAAGAGGATAATAGGAATGCAATACATGGTACTTGAGAACAACGGCCTTGTTTTCGGCTGTAAGACCCTGCAATGTATCAGGAGGAAGGGCCGAAAACGCATCGTCTGTAGGGGCAAAGATGGTAATGCCAGCACCTGCTTGGTCAGATTCCAAATCTGAAGTAATCCCAGAAGCCACCATCATTGACACCACAAAGTTGAAGTTCTTGGCATTCAGAAGAACCTCTGTAACATTAATAGCATTGTCACTAGGTTCAGATGAGACGGACAGATCAAACCCATTCGGTATAAGCATGGTGTTGATACTGAAAATGCTGATATTGTAAGGAAATGCCTTGACAAGCCTGGTGACCGTTGCATTAAAACTGCCTCCATTAGGAGCAGGTGCCCTGATTCTGATTTGCCCATTTTTCTCACAAGTTATGTTCACTGACCCAGAGTCTTTAGGTGCCCTTCCTGTGGTTTGAAAGAGAGTGGTTATGAGCGTCCCCTGGTTGGTCATTTGGTGGAGCCTATCCCAATCCATGTATTCCAGAAGCACATGATACTGAAGAACAGACTGGATCTCCATTACTTGAAGGTTTCCTCCAAATCTGGCAATGTAATTCTCCAGGATTGAATTGGACAGGGCGAGTATGGTAAGAGATGTCCGATTGTTTATGTCTTTAGCCACATTGGTGGCTGTCAATAGTTTGTTGAAGGTTTCAAACTCTGGGTACCTCCACAAAAATGCTGTAATATTGAAACCAGATGCAGCAGCAGATCCTGCTGAAACCACCCATATCAAACCCAAGAAGCAGCAAAAGTAACAGCAGCCCAATTGTCCCATATCTTCTACAATGCTGCCCTCAGCGAACCTTTGGGCAATCAAGGGGAGCCAATATAGATAGCACTACTGCCCAAGTCTGCTGCAACTCTGATACCGCTCATTCAATTGACTAAAAATAAGCATTATCAGCAGAAACCAATAAACTAAACTATTACGGAATCCAGGTAATGCTGCTGCGGCATCTTTTAGTGCACGAATACTACAAAATAATGACACGGGTTCCGACCTTTGTCTCCAATGGAAGCCTCATGCCTGAGTAGTACTCCGTATAGAATTGGACTTTAATTATTATAGCTGTAACAATGGACACCTTCAATCCATACAGCACAGCAGCAACTACCATCCCTCCATTGCGTGGTTAGTGCCTTCAATTTATACAAAAAGTTACAACAGCAATGGCGGTAAATCTTCATCAGAGGACCATTGCAATCCCTCAAAGAGCAAATTGACTGAGTTGGTTGAATAAAAGGTGAGGCCTGCAGCCATTGCATTGCATTCATTCCTGGCAAAATTTTAAGAGGGGTGGACATCGGTATGATTCCCCGTGACGAAAGGGATCTGAATGGTTCCCCGTCCCACGAGGTTTATTGGCCACCACACGAATGAAGCACTTTACAATGGGGATATTGTCCAGCCCATGATGAATGAGTTGGCTCCAACCCAAGTCTTTAAGATGTGACATAAGCATGTGTGTGAGTTAGCTATATCTGTACTTCAAAGAGCTACATTGCCTCTGGGAATTATTGAATAGTTTTATAGCAAGAACCTTATCCACACAGCAACATTTTCCCGGCAACGAACTTTGAAATGACAGGTATGACAGGTAAGAAACATTATATTTTTTTAAAGTTTTTTTCACAAAAATATACACTCCGAGCACGAATATACCTGATCCATTCCGAGCACGAATATAGGGATAGACACTTGCAGACTGCGGTAGCAATGTGAAATTAACGGCTCTTATTTCAATGGGAAATTTGTCAAGTGGATGGATGGACAAGACAGTGCTTTGAAATCTTCCCCGAATATACATTGATTGGGATGCAGATAAAAAAAATATATATAATTCTCTGTGTTTAAAAATATATATTTTCATATGTTCTTTCCAAATTAATGGACACTAAAGTCATGTTATCAAAGTTTAAAGTGGACACACTTTCACACTTTATTCCTAATTATAAGGGTTTAGAAATATTTTAATATTTCGAGTTGATACTTTTAGATAATATTCAAACAAAATAGTGGAATATTTCTAAAATCTGAATATAATTTGATATCCAAACATTATACTAGAATGGTGTATTACTTGTTATAAGGTTTAAGACCAAACATCTTTATTGATCTCCTATTATCACTTATAATGGTGTATTACGTTTAAGACAAAAACATCTTTATTGATCTCTCATTATCACTTATAGATGGGATTGAGAATCAACGTCTTTGAAACCTCAACAACACTTGGTATCTACAATACTATGCATATTAACTTTGGGCTTTCACATATATACATTTGCAACTTTCGAGTACCCACTTCAATGTATGTACATATTCACTTCAATGTATGCACATATCCACCTTAATGGTGTGCTAATTTGTGCATCTCAACAATTTGTGTGCCCACACTTTGGCAATTCATGTACATGCTATGCAATTGATTATGCCAATGATCACTAACATGGTAATGGAAACTCAATAATATGCATGTTAACAATAACACATAGAACACTAAGAAGATTAATAGTGACCAACAACTATGAAACCACACTGCCTTTAACAATTGGATAAAACATTTGTTATGTTGAATTATATATATATATATATATATATATATATATATGTATGTATATATACAAAGCAGGACCATTAAACACATTTTCTCTATCCTTTCATACAGTGTTGTACACAACATTTACACACTGAACAAAATTTTGTCAATCTCTAAATTGTTTTGTGCACATTTTATTTATTCATTTTCTTCCATGGCCATAACTCATCCAATGCAATCTATTAAAGTTGTCCTTTGATTTGCACCCTAGAATCAAATCATGCATGAATTCACAAAGATTTATAAACTGGTTATTTGCACCTTTCCTTAAATGTGAAACTAGTGTAAAATGATGTATCATGGAGGACATGTACTAGTATTTAGCCATTCTATATACCATAACTTTATCACCCATCTTAGTGATTTCGAATGGATTGTGCAAGTGCAAAGTCCATTGTGAGACATGATTTTCAAGTCATCACGCTAACAATCAAACATTTTTCAATATTAGCAACAAAAAAGTTATAAGCAACAACAAATAAGAAGTCTATGTTCTAGCAATGGCCAAGAAGGTCCTATGTTGATTTCATATTAGTGTTAAACAAAATGGACCAAGTTAATGACCAATTCCATGGAAACCATATCTCATTTACCTAAACATAAGGACCAAAGCACCATGCTTGACAAATCTCAATATTTAGTTAAGCACCATGACATGAAAATGTGTAAATCTTATAACATAAATTTGAGCACAATAACATAGGATTAGCGGATGAGACTATGCCTAAGGATTGCACTAAGAATTTGAAATATGAATTAGTATGGAATCTGTAGAAAACTATGAACTATGGACTACTTTCAAGAGAGATGGATCATGGGATTAAGCAAATGTGCAAATACTCATTGTGACTCAATATATGATCAAAGTGTGAGATTCATACTTGCAAGTTGCAAGTGTAGACTAAAGGTTCACTAACAAGATAAGTGTGGATCACTTACCTTGCATAAGTACAGTTGTGGCTCCATAATTCTTTCATAAACATTTATGCACCATAATTCCACACTACAAAAAGGACATGATTGTTGGCACCTTTAATTGTCTTTAAAAAAAACTAATTGGCCCTTTACATTAATTATCAATCCAAGGTGCATGTTGTTATTTCAAGGTTATCATGCAAGGTCTATGTAGGCAATAGTTTCCTTTTTAGCATTGGTTATCCTATATGCTCACACAACTTAAATTGAAAGAAACACTCTTATTGTAAATGAAATCACATTGTCAAATTGAAACACACAAACATCTATAAAAAACACTCTCAGAAATAATTGTAGGAATGCAACACACTTCAAGCACACATGTGATAATGGAAGAAATACTCCTTCTTAATAAATTATAAAGAGGTGCAGAGTAACAACTTTAATAATGAAACCAATCTAGTAACAATTGAAACAACTAATCACTAATAGATAAACTAACCACTATTTAATTGTTAATTAAAAATGTATTAACATCAATTAGCAATTAGTTATTAACAAATGAAATAACTAATTGTAAAACATTTAAATAGAATAAATAACACAACAACACTTGCTAAGGGAAGGGGCCCCTTCCCCCTTTGACCAAGACTACTGAAACAACTCAAGATATACTCAATGATATCCAGAAATAAACATACTTATTTGATTACCAAATTTAGAAAAGTTACAATAGAGTTGTAGCACTGCTACATTCACAATTGAAGGATTACCTAACTCCCTCTTTTGGGAGAAAATATCCTATTCATTTTAAGTTATAACCTCAAGGAATGAAATATCAGAACAATCTTGAGAATTTCTCGATTCTCAAGCCATTCCTAACAACGTCTAGGATATCGTTAAACCACTTGTTGAGTTTTTACAACTAATTACTAAAAATGTCTTCATTAGTCTTGTTGATTTGTTATGACAACTAGGTTGCAATATTCATGAAAGAATTAGCTCAATGTGTCTATGTTTATCCCCTAAAAATGTCCCTCCCTCTATATGAGCATCAGTCGTAGACTAGATACAAATATTAGAAAGGAATCTCGATAGCCATAAGCGTACAGGAGTATCAACATCATGGCGTTGGAGGAGTAACAACATCATAATTGCGGAAGAGTAACAACATCACATATTTTGAGCATGGCACCATAAATTCTACACAAGCATTTTCTAAGTAGTCTCAATCAGTTATTAAACCCCTTAGTGGCCTCACTATTAATCAAAATAACATAGTATACAAATAAGTTGTGCCTCAAGAAAAATCGACATCATGGATGATGTCAAGTCAAAAAGGATGGAAAGAGAGTCTCAATTATATTCAAAATAGAGAAAAAAGATAATAAAAAGAGTACATTTCCTAGAGCCAACAACACTCACAAAAATAAAACTACAATTATAACTACATACCGAAACAACATGTCTTCCATATGCTAAATCTCAGGGGATTAGTTTTAAGAGACTACATAATTTATGGTAAAGCTCAATCAAAACTAAGAGAGAGATAATAGACAATGAGCAACTCAAAATTGAAGTTTTGGAAGATGGAATTTCTCAACTAAATGGATAAATGGTGAACTTGGATGTCAAAATGATTCACATTTTATAGAGCTTGATAATATTTTTGATTGCTATGATTGTTGTAGTATAAGTTGGGATAAATCAAAATACCTTGTGAATACATTTGCACACTCTCTTCCTTTTCCTTTGAATCCTTTGGCATTGATTAATTTGAGTTACAAGAGGTCAAAGGCCAAGGTTTGAGATATTGTCATGATGGTTAGACAAGCATTCTTAAGTTGGATGATTGGATAAGATAATTGGAGATGCATTATACAATTCCACATCAATACTTAGATGAACAAAAGGATGTGCTATAGGAAAGAAGAAGCTTGTATATATTGGAAGAACTTTTATAAGAAAAATATGAGTTCAAGATTGTTATCAAAAATAAGTTTTACCTTAACAACTACATAAACGAGTAACAAATGCAAAAGTTGTACTTGCAACATAAATTGAATCAATCGACACATACCTACTTCTAGGATTCGATCAGTTAACCATTCAATGCAAAATCATGGATGAAAATTAGAATTCTAGGGAAAATTTATTAGAGGTTTAATTACTACAATTAAGGAGGTGCTTAAGAAGTTTTGCATTTGAACTTTGGGGGATTCCTTCTACAAAGACTAGTTTCCTAAAGTGAAGAGTAATTGGAGAAGGCTACATCATTAGGCTGCCATCACAAGATCCAGGTAGAATTCCTCTAAAGGCACTTCAAAATAGAGTTTGAATGGAACCTTAAATGGTATTCTGTAACATAAGACATTGATTCTTTTAAGGAGAGACAATAAATATCAAATGGTAAGAAAAAAAATTCTAAATATTACAAGGGCATGTATGAAATCACAAAGAGGAATGTTGGACAATACATCTAGAGAAACGATAAAAGATGGCATAGCCACTGTAGGGAAAGAAGGAGCATTAGAGAAAATTTCAATTTAAAATGGACCTTCCAAAAATAATACAAATTCCGTGTCATCATGTATTATCCAATCAAAATGCTTTAAAATTCAAAAAGGGAGCACCTCTTAAACATTTTTTTAATATAAATTTGGGGATAGGTATCATAAAAAAAACTACCTTTTTTGTTCGTATTTGTGACATATCTCCCTATGTTTTTAGTCAAATTTTGATCGAGAGAGCTCGTTGGATGCGGAATTAAATTCTGAATCCAACAAGTACCCACTCAGCATACTTTTGGCGGGCCCCACAACCCCAAAAACAAGAAATACCTAAAAGACCCGATGATGATGTCATCATCACCTTTTTTAGGTATTTCTTGTTTTTGGGGTAGCGAGGCCCACCAAAAGTATGCCAAGTGGGTACTCGTTATTCCGCATCCAACGAGCTCTCCTGATCGAAATTTGAGTAAAGACACAGGGAGATATGTTAAAAATACGAACAAAAAATAGTTTTTTCTTTTCTTCCTCCAAAATTAATAAATATTATTTTATTATTTTAACTATTATTTTATTAATTTTACTTAGGAGGGCCATTTTGAGTTGAAATTTCCTCTAATGGTTGTGATTCCTAACTTTGTAAATGAAGTAATTTCAATGATATCAACATTGCATCCTAGTCGTTCAAAGAGAATGAGATCATTAGCAATCAAAATTCAAATTAAGAAAGAAGTAGTCATTTTATTTGTTGACCTTATTAGCCAAAAAGGCTTAATATCTTTAAAAAGGTTGCATATGAAATCCTACTCATCATTGGGATGGCTCAATAAGAACAAGGACTTGCATGTTCAATGCAAATGCAAGGTGGAATTCATTATTTCTAGAGAATACATTGATGAGGTATATTTCAATGTGATTCCTTTGAATTTGTGCAATATAATTTTTGGGATTCCCTATCTTTGGAATATAGATGTTATATACAAAAGGCACAAAACCAACATCAACTTGGTAAGGATGGACACGCATATTCTATGACTTCACAAAAATATTCAACACCCCACTAGGTTTTGGTTTCCACAAAAACTCAATGATTAATCAAGTTCTTAAGAATCTCTACAGTAATTACTAGTCTTTAAGACAGACTGCACTAATTTCTAAGTAGTGTAAAAGAAAATGTCATAATTGTTCACACTATTCTCCTATTCAAAAAAAAAAAGATAAAAATTATCACTTGTATTGATTTAAATTGTTGTGGCATAAAACATATGACAAAGTACAAAACAAAGCAAACAGAGACTAGATTCAAACATGAGTTCCAAAAGAGACTTGAGATTACTAATTAACAACAAAACCTATTTATGTGTATACGATTTAGTAGGTTTACTTTCGTAAATACTATCATAGTATAAAGATTAAACAACTAAACGATGAACCATTATGAAAACATAGAAATTAAACTTCAAGGTAAACATTGGTTATTGATCCTAGTAGAACATGAGTGGTTAAAGCACTAGTGGAAAATGAGAGATTAGTGACCAGGAGACCAAAAATTTTGGTCACCATAGTTTTTTTCAAGGATAAATGACCAAAATTGATAAATTTAAGAGAGCTAACTAAAAAAGACCAAGATAAAGGACCACTTTTGGTCACAGGATAAAAACCAACTAAAAACGACCAAGATAAATGACCAAATTTGGTCACGGGATATCTAGACTAAAAATGACCACATAACAATTGGTCATTTATTTGGTCATTTTTAGTTGTCACTCCGACAATGAAAAAAATTACAAATTTGACAATGAATTTGTACATTTTACTAAATTCTAACACCGCAGATGGATTCAGAGACTGAATCCATATACAGTGTTAGAATTTAGTAAATTCTAACGTATATAAAATATATATTTACACATCCCTATATTAACAAAATTGAATTAATGCAACCTAGCTATATGTTAATTTGGACATGACCTTGGCATATAAAAAAACCCACTAAACCTTGGCATGTATGACCCCTTCAACAGATTTTCCAAGTCATTTCTTTTACATCGTCATGATAGTCTAGTTAATGTTGTGTCTCAGAGATTGGTCGTTTCTCATTAAAAGCATCATCATGTCTTGAATTTTTATACCATTGTGTTCAAATTATCACACTTAACATGTTCATATTTAATCTGGCCAAAATTGTCATCATTTGTCCCCTTTGACACTCAATTGAAGCTTAGGTAGGTAAGAGCATGAAAACTATTTTATTTTTATTTTTGTGTCCTTTATTAATTTGTATGATGCGTCCATTTGACAGTCTTCTCATTACATCTATGATTCGAAAGTTGAAAAGTATCCTCTAAGTCTTATAGCAAAAGAAACCAATATGCCTTATTTATTAAAAAAATATGAGTGCTTCCCCCTTTTAATTATTTCCCCTATCTTAGCTTTTAAACCCTTTTCTATCTAAAGTCCTCACCCCTCCCCATTTTCATTTACATAAAAGAAATAAAACACCTTTAAATTCCAAACCACTTTACCTTACCCTTAAAAAAAGTCTCCTCCATAGAGATCCTTTTGTCTTATCTACATTCCTTATTCCCCTATTTAAATGAAAAATGTGTCATTTATCTAGTCCCTAATCCCCTTTATAATAATTAAAAATTATCAAATTAAAATAGAAAATAGGACTTTTTTTCTTTATATTATATATTATAATGTATTTGTATTATATATTATATTGTATATTATAATATATAACTTAAAAACAATATATATAACATATAACTTATATTAAATATGAGCCTAGATCCAAATCCTAGGCTTTATCAAACGTCGAGAGGGATCAAAACTAAGAGGTGCAAACCTCTTCTAAGGTATTGCACACAAGGAGCAATTGGAGGAGAGGTTTGCACCTCCAAAGATTTGATCCCTCTCCACGCTTGATAAAGCCTAGAATTTGGATCTAAGATAGTATTTATAAAAAAAATTGCTACATAATTTTGTTTTTTAAACTTAGTTTACTTCAAAATATTTATATTTATATTTATAACAACATTTAAACAACAAAAAATAATATTTTTGTTGACCCAATATGCATGGCAGGATTATGTTGTGCATAGGCGGGAAATTAAAAATGTTGGTAAAAGTATTGGGTCTAACTTGGAGCCTAATCTCCTTTTGATTTTTCAAGTTAGCAGGGCCTCTTATGAGATCTGCTGAAAATTGTGTCTAAGCCATAAGTCCAACCAGACCCACTGTCAAACGCCAAACACCAACCTGAGAAAACCCATCACATAATCCCATGACTTGTATTGTGTAGAAGGAAATGGTTTATCAAATGCATCTTGTGGGCATACTGGTTTTTAGAGAAAAATCACCCAACGCCAAACACCAACCTGAGAAAACCCACATAATCCCATGACTTGTATTGTGTAGAAGGCGAGGGTTTATCAAATGCATCTTGTGGGAATACTGGTTTTTAGAGAAAATTCACCCATACAGAGCTTCATCGATTTGAATCTATGATAAGAATGAAGAATCATTGAGGTTTCAGCCGCAATGAGGTACTTCCTAAAGTACCTATTTCTTTGCATTTACATATGGGATTTAGGTATTTCAATGCCAATCCTTTATAGACCTATTCCACTATGCTTTTGGGTTTCTAACAGGATATGCTACTGGAGTTTCTCCTTCCATTGATGATGTTGTAGTTTCTTTATATATAAATCACGAGTTATTCTGTTAAAAACGTGGGTTCTCTTTTAATTTTTTTTGCAAAACAAATGGACCTCCAAATTAATTATTTTAATGCTAAAAAGAATACCCGTTTAAGCATGATTCATTTGTAAAGTCTGAGCTTACTTGTTAATGATTGATGGATATCCTCGTTATAATTATTAAATTCCTTCCAGTTCAAAAATTGTATGTTGAAGTGTGACTACAAGGCAGGTCCTGTACATACTAATTTCACTTCCAGGGATTCGAACTTTGTTCTCTAGGAAACTATATTATTTTTTAATTGGGAGCAATTTACACAGTATTAAAATTTTAGTGAATCTAATGGAAAGTAGCATAGATGCATTAGATAATGAAGACAAAATTCAGCCAAGATAGAATGTTTACATTCATATAATGATGATTCTATCATAATATTTGAGAAGCTACTGGTATAACAATTTTTCTTTCTCTTATAGACTTAAACAAATAATTATTGAAACATGTGTTTTATGTGAAGAACAAAAGAACATATTGAAAACCACGTTCCTTAACTGAATTGATTGGTTCCAAGTCCTAGGAGACAAAATCTATGGATGTAATGATTGGAATTTCTCAAGTCCAAATTAGGGGCAACCATGTGGATGTATAACCTAAGAAATGTAAACTTGATAATGTGAAAAATAGGCTAAAATACTAGAGGAGGAAATCTATGTTCGTAGATCTATGCCACTCTGGTGCTCCTGGCCTTGATACTCTCCCTTTGTCCTCTTGAGATTTCACCTTATTGAAATCCCCACAAACCAACCAATTAGCCTTGAAGTAAGCATCTGATGCCAAAGTTTCTCCTATTGCTACAACGTATGCATGTGATACCTGCCCCCCAACTGACCTCAACTCCTAACCAACCTATGAAGATACCCCTAACATTCTGACCAACCTATGAAGATACCCTTAACATTCTAGTATATGCACACCCACACAACTCGCCATATATGTAGTTTCTAGGGCATATGTGTAGTATATATACAACCAACTTAGGCCATGGAACATTATGACATAGATATAGCTCTGTTGGGTACAATGCTGGTAGTGAGGGACATAGATTCTCTATTTAAGGGGAGAGAAGGAGAGCCTTATACATATCATGGGGAAAATTGAATAGAAAGGTTTATTGTCTATGGAGAAAATTCAAAGTAGACATGTGAGATTTGATTTCTAATTGATAGGATACTAAAGGGAACTATGTGCAAGTACAAAGATCAGAATGCTCCTAGAAAATCGAAAGGTTTGAAGTGCATGTTAGGTCTGGTTAATTCTTACAATAAAAGAGAATCCAATCCAAATAAATTGGTTTCTCCACCTGTGAGTTTAATTAATGGTCAAATAGAAAGATGGCCAAAAATTGTTTCACTGTAGTTATGTTCATAGTTGGCCAACACTGTAGAAACCCATGAATGTTGACTCTTTGAGTAAAGACAATTTGCCTTTTGTATTAACTGATAGAGATGACGAATGTAGAAATTTTACTTCCACCTTTGTGGAGCTTGCTCAGATTTGGATGGGTAGTTTAGGTCTAAAGTCATTTGATGATGAATTAATGATGCAGGGCATGGAATGGAACAAAAAACACCACCACAAGGATATGTCTGTCATAGATGTAAAGTTCCTCGTATGTTCATCATGTCTAGTAACTTTATAACAAACTGTTCATTAAGAGCATGGCTACTGGGCTAGATATGGGTTCTCACCATCTTATTTGTTTTCTCTAGGACATTTCATCCAGCATTGTCTGACAAATGGGGATCCCAATTTTGACCTCAAAAGGGTGAAGACTCCAACTAGGATTCCAAAATCAATGCTTTTTGCTACTCTCGATGGCTCTTATGGATTTCCAAATGGGGCAGTTGCAGTTTTGAGTCCTAACAAGTAAGTCATTTGAACCAAACCTTCATCACTGACAACACTATAAAGTGGAAGGTCTATGGAATTGGCTATGCATTGCTTTTCAATTATTAGCTGCTAATTAAAATAATTTGTCATGTAGAGCTGCTTTTGACAAGGAAGTTGAGGGGTTCCCATCTAACCATTATGTTGTTGAACTGCCACCTGAATTGCATTGTCCATTATGCAAGAAAGTAATGAAAGATGTTGTGCTTACCAGTAAATGATGTTTCGATAGCTACTGTGACAAATGAAAGATAATCAGAGAAAAATTACATAGATCTTACTTTGGTGTGATGTTTTCTATATTGTGTGATTCATAGTCTATGTTTTTGTCTAGCCGCATGCTGATAGTGTTTAAGCCTATGAAATTTTTTCCATTTATTTTAGGCATTAGGGATCATATCATATCAAAGTCTAGATGTGTATGTGGAGCAACAAACATTCTTGTAGATGCTCTATTGCCAAATAAGACTATTCGAGATACAATAAATCGAATTTTGGAGACTAACACCAACAGTGCTGAAAATGATGGAAGCTTGCTACAAGTTCAAGGTATATTAGTCAACCAAAAAGTATGCATGAGTACAAGTTGATATTAGCTACCTATTTATGGCTATCTGATGGTCCAAGTATTTTCTGTTGCAGATATGGAGTCAGCTAGGTGTTCCAGGTCTAAATTCCCATCTTGTTCTCTTTCTGCCTATCTTGGGTTTTGTCGTCTTCATGTTTTATATCAATGGTGTATATTCTGAATATTTTAAATGTAAATACATCTAAATGTTGGAAGATAGTTTTCATTTGAGGCATTTTTATTCATCATTTACTGATAAGTCTTGCAATATGAACTTTGCATCACCAGACAGTCTTTCCTGATTTCAAAGGGCTTATACGGTTGAATTGCAGATTGCATAGCTTCCCTGGCATAAGGCAGTTTTTACCAAACTCTCCTTTAAAGTTTAGTCAGAAAATTGTAGTAGAAAGCAATAGGAAACCATGGGACATAGGAAGGTTCTTGCAAACATTATACTTATTCAATGGACCTCCATCACCGGTGAAGGTAAATTTCCTCCAGATTCACTAGACTTGAAGAAGCTCAGAATGCAAGAGTTCAAGCATAAATTTTACCCAGTTCCAACTATTTATTTTTAACATTTCCTGAAGTACTAATATGTCCCATGTGGATTTGTTCTGTCAAGTTGTTTCAATCTTTAATAGAGCAATTATTATGCTCTTCCTCTAGACAGTCACAAACTCAAAAGGAAAATATGGATAATGTATTGGTGGTTGGTGCAACTGGTGGTGTTGGTAAACAAGTTGTTGATGTTCTATGCAAGAAGGGTATCCTTGTATGTGCTTTGGTATGATACTCTGCCCTACCAAAAATATTTGGTTGGTATTTATGGAAGAGTTGATAAGTTTTTTTTCTTTAATGTTCCACCTTAGCTCCCAAACATCATACTTGAATATGTCTCTGATTATGTCTAAAGATTTAACTGATTTTCTCAAGTGCCGCAAGGCCTAGTCTTACCTCAACCTTTTTATTTACACCTTTTTGTTGGTTTTACGTGATTCAAGTACGGAATGCAGACAAGGCAATATCTCTACTTGGCCCTGATGTTGATTTGGTAAGTTGTTTTGTACATGTAAACTACATCAGGATTGATATTCTAGATGTGAATTACTAAAGTGTAAAAATTCCCATAGCAATATTAAAACTAAGTAATATACTTGTTAAAATGCTATTTTGTGGCTATCCAGATAGGACAAATATAATCCACACTACCTATTGAGGCAGATGCTAAGAGGTTTTAACTTGTCTTGATGCACATTATGACTATTCAAATAGATTAGTTATGTTTTTGGAATCTACATATTAAATCAATTGGAATATGAACAAGGCCAAGGAATTCTTGTGGTTTTTTTTGAACTAGCTCCCTCTTATTACAATGAGGCTGATGTGCCCAAATTTAGCATTATAGGGGAATCATTATCACCATTCAATTCAATGACCTTCAGCTTAGACAATGCGAATGGTGTATATCTATTCTGTCAAAACTACCCAGGACTTCCACTTGGCCCCAACCGTTGTTGTGTACACTGGTGTGCATCCACAACTACGAGCACAGACATTAGCATGTCACTTGGTATGACTTGAACCCTAGTGGGGGGCACATTAGCTACTCACTTTTAGCAACCTGACAAGCCACCATTCAAATATTCTTGTGGTTTGAAAACATCGCATGGAGATTTATTTTCATGTAATCCTAATATAGTCTGTAATGTTCTTAGGTTTACGGTTCTGACATGCACGGATGTGTGCCAATTCTTCATGACTTATTTAGTCCTTGAATTGTGAGGATGATAAAGCCACTAGATATGCTATTTCATCTCTTAGGAATTGTAGTTTTTTCCAAGGGAGTCAATTGAATCTTTCATTCAACATTGAAAGAAGACTCAATGTATGGATAAAGTGCATGTCAATGGGAGGATAATTCTGTATGAAGATAAGCAAATCTTTAAATGTGTAACATCTTCTGGTACACGCATAAATGATTGTTTCATGAAGATAATAATGAAGTAGAAAATATAATGTTTGAGATGCATGAAGATAATTTGGGTATGGACTCTTACAGTTAATGATAACTTATCTAGATAGATTAATTATAAAAAACTAGTGGATAATAATGAGTAGGAACTCTATTTAAACTTTAAAGAGGATGACATGTACTTTTGAAGATAGGAAAAAATGAGATGGTTATAAGGAGAATTTTTTAAATCAAAGTGTTTTTTAAACTTCAATCTCCTTTGAGTTCTAATTTGAGAATAAATCTGCAGGAGTTTGTAGCACTGCATCATTTTGGTATCAGAGCAACAATATGGCATGCACAAGAAATACCTTAGGTTAGGGTGCATAAGGAGGAGCCAAAGGATATAATGAACTTGATCAAAGATTGGAAACCCTAGAGAGGGGATTGAGGATCAAATATTTTGAAGATGAAGCAAGCATTGCCCCCAATTTGAATGAAACTCAAGATCTTGTAGAGACGCTTGTTGAATCCATCTCAAGGCAGAGAACTCAAACGAGATGTGAAGTGTCAAAGTTCTAAGGCGATTGAGTCCAAATATATTGATCAGTTGGATCGGTACTTCAACATGGAGAACATTGTAGACGATGACCTGGGAAGGGAAAAGCATCCTGTGTCAAAGATGAAATACCATGTAGCTTCATGGTAGAATCAGTTGCAGAGAAATTGAGAAATCCAATGTAAGGGAAAAATCAAAGTTTGGTCAAATACATTAAATAATTTGCAAGCGTCTTTTTAACCTGCAAACTATTATCAGACATAATTTAGGCAGTTTTAGAATTTCAGACAAAAGGATTTATCTGTACATAAGTATATTGAACATTTTTTGAAGTTGCATATTTAAACAAAACTGCAGGAATATGATGAAAAATTAGCATCCAGATGCCTTAATGGATTGCCTTTTCAGATATAAGATGATTTGGCCATGGGGAAGTTGTATTCAGTTCATGAACAACTCTAGTATGCATTGGAGGTAGAAGAGAAGTAACAATAGAAATAGAGGCAGAGCATCAACTAAGAGGGGTTTCCACCTTCAGGTCAAATCTAGAGATAAGCAAAGATAAGATAATTTTATGAATGTCTGAAAAATGACCATAAATAGGTCAATGGAGCTGCTAGGTAAAATAGTGTGAGATACAAAGTGGGAGCACTAAAGCTGCTCCTAG
This sequence comes from Pseudotsuga menziesii, assembly GCA_001517045.1. Lineage (NCBI taxonomy): Eukaryota > Viridiplantae > Streptophyta > Pinopsida > Pinales > Pinaceae > Pseudotsuga > Pseudotsuga menziesii. Next base: position 305,128 of record LPNX010728459.1, read on the forward strand.
AAAAACATGATATAAACAAAACTAGCCTATGCTGTAAAATACCTAAAGTCTACAGCCTCAGAGCATGGAGCAGGGAAAAAAATCAAATCAATAGTGCAGGTATGTGAAAATTCTGTGGAGAACCCAAGAGAAACACCAAACACTATCAAAGGGGAAGGCTCACCTAGGGGGTGATCAACCTCCCTTCAAATTTCATGCAATTTCTACCATTGGAGGCTGTAGAGAAGAAACTCCTAATAGATGTCTGATCAGATGAACTTAAAATAAACCTACATTTGCTCCTATTGAAGACTATAAGGAGACTAGAAAGATGAGAGAAGAAGATGTTGAGAGATTGGATGTGGAAGAGAGTCAACAATTTCTCAAATTTATATGATTTGCTAAATTTCAATGTTAAAGGTCATAGAGCTTATGAATGTCCACAAGAATAAAAAATAAACACTAGAAAGAACTTGATTTTGTTGGAAGAACTTTAGGATGCAAGCATTGAAGCTGAAATAGGATAAAAATATGATGTTGCAAAAGACATTGGTGGTTGTAAATGGTGAGGCTCAAGAAGTAGGATCGAGAAGGAAGAATGTGGCTAGCTATTGAACTTCTTGCAAGTGTCATTGCAAAATGTGCAAGCCTGCATGGATATTCTTAAGACTGGATCTTTAGATATCTTGGTAAGGATAGAAATGGTTCTAAATTTGAACCCAACCTATTTCCTTATTTGACTTGTAACAATTTTCTTTGTTTCACAAGGATCATAACTTGTTGGTGAATAAATTACGTCATATATATTTTAATATTGGACCTATTATGCTAGATTTAGTTGGCATATTTTTGCTTCAGCAAGTGATATATCCCAAGAAACTATGGCCTATTTTTTGCTATTTATTGGATCTATTATCACATAATATGGTGATTTTTATATCAACAGAGATTGATGATTTCCAGACCAATGGAACCTTGGAAATCTGCCCTAAATTGTCACACCGGGATGGGTCCCCTCTCTTTAGGTTTACTGGTTCCACTGAGAACATATATAGACTAACTAAGGAAGGCGACCCCAGTCCAACTTTCCCAAATACTTGCCGATGGAACTATCCTTCTCACAGTAGTTGAAGGACCGGTTTATCCTTGAATGAGAAAACAATGAAGACCCAATAGATGTCAGAGTGAGCAGAACTTCAACACACAGACAACCTACATGGTAAGAGATTTTTCAACCAGACTGGTGCCCTACGCTACTAGTCTGAAATCGATTTTGACCATTTAAGGTCTCGGGTTGGGTGTTGTTCCTGATTGAGAAAATCGGAAGGCAAAATAGACTCTTTGGTTCGCAAATAAGGGCAAGACTTAGGTTTAGAGGTGGTTGTCCTAAAACTTGACTACTATAGAAAATGGACCACCACATAAAATGAGTGTATGAATATATAAAAATTTACTTGAATAAACTTCC
>LPNX010728459.1:320993-331152 GCA_001517045.1 Pseudotsuga menziesii
ACATAGGTCACAATATTCAATATTGTCACAGGGTTTTCCATTACCACACTTAAGAATTGCTATCTTTGGCCCAACATGCCTTGTCCATTTCATTATTCCTTATATTTCTCGATAATATTATCCAAGATATATGTACATTCGATAGATCGTGATTGATGATGCTTGGAAAACATAGATATAGTTTTGATCTGGTCCATCTGGCTATATTTCAAGGTATTTTTAAGAATGATTTATAGGCCATTTTTATAAGTCCAGTGTTCTTTTTCTTGGGATAATTCTGATTTTTAACATTATACTTTTTTCTAGATAGTCTTCTCTATTAATAGTTTCTTGATATTTTCTGAAGATTGGGTTTATATATTCTATAGTGTCTTTGAAGGATTTACATTGACCAAAACATCAAGGGCTAACATTCAGTATTAAAGTCTTAGGATAGTGCTTGACACAATATTTTTGGAGTGCAGGGGAGGTAATTATCACTTGGTATGTTTGCATACTATGGATTTCCTTATGATTTCTTTCTAAGCGATTGAAAGGTTTATATCTAGCTTTGAGCCAATTATGTACTCTTTGTAAGTTAGACACTATTCCATTGATATACAGTAAAATAGTATAAGTCAAGAGAGGGTAAGATCCAATAGAACTAGGCTCACCATGCTGTGATCCAACAAAAAAAGAGGAGGGTTAAATAGTCTTAACCAATACTTAGGTCTATAGAAAACACACCATTTTTCTGAAACAAAATTGGGCCAGGAGGCCACTGAAGTATGAAAAACTAAGAGACTTAGCAACCACATAAATAACAGTAGAAGTAATGCTCACACTAACTGGTATGTAATCTTAAAACAAAGAGCTGAAGCAGTATTCTTCACAGAAACAAAAGAAAATAGAAGAATCCTGAAAGTTATTCCTGGCCTTTAGTGTCCAGGTTGATGGGATTTGAAGGGGTTCCATCATCCATTCCCATAGCTGCAACCTCTGGGGATTCTTTCTCAGCAATGTTTTCCTCTGCATTATCCTCCTCATTTGAGGTGAGAATTGTAGTGTGAAGGCATGGTATTTTCTTTCCATATGTTACAATTTTTTCAGAACAAGATTAGTTTCTTGCTTGCCAATGTTAGAGGCAACGATTCCTTAAAATTCCATTATATTTCAACTAGGCATATTTAGAATCTCTTCCTCTGGATTGACATTGGTCAGATACTACCAATCTATTCACCATCACATAATCTGGGGTTTGAGCTCTCTTCTACCAAATGCTAGATTCTGTAAGCCCACTTGTCTCCTGGTGTGCTCTGAATGATGAAGTTGTTAACCTCTTTGAACACCCACAATCTCCACTCCATATTTCCTTTAAGAGATTTTGGTTTCCTAGCCTGTCTCTTGCACTCCTCTCTCTTGTTCTCTTCTGGGAATATAGAGCCTCGAGGATCGGACACCAGAAGGGGCTGAGCATATTCCATTCTTCCTTCTTTCAAAAACACCAGACATGACTCCTTTGTCACTTTTGTTTTCCTAGTTGAACTTGTGCCTTCTCTACCAACCCACTTCCAAGATATACAAGTTAGGGACTTGCTTCCCTTAATGGATCCATCACATACATAACTGTTTCCATCAATTGAACTTGTAAGTTTAAAGTAGGTTCAGGGCCCTCTTCTGCAATATCTTATGTTAAGGCAAGTTTCAGTAATAATAAGTGAATATTTGTCATCTCCTTCTTGGACCTGGACTGATAGAACAAGAAAACTAATTAGTAAGTATAAGCATGCCTTAGGATTTCCATTTCCAGAAATTTTATGAAAATACTCTGGAATTCCCCAAAACAGAAATGTCTTTGAATTTCTATGTTCTGGTATTCATATTAATAATCATTTGGCTAGTATTATTGAAATATTCCTCTTTATAAAAGCTACAATACATAGCCCTAAGATGTACGATGTGTATTTTTCCGTTCCATGTTTGATTACAGCAGGCAAAGATGCATAATTGTAGTGATAGTTTTACTTCTCTTTGTTTTTGTTGCAAAAGTTTGATTCTTTCATTAGAAAAACAATTTCCAAAAGGTGGGGGGTAATGACTCAATGTGTATCAGCCATTAGGGGCTACTGTCATGATTATTGTACTCATTTGTTATGTAGATTGGAGTTTCGGGAGCCATCCAGTTCGGTAACTCATTTGAAGCCTTGCCAAACAAAATGAGGATATTGAATTTCATGGGAAATTCCTTAGGATGTTCTGCTTCTGGAGAACGCTTGGTTTCTGTTGCTAGAGATGGAGATTTGAAAGAGGCTAAGGTTTTATTGGAATGCAACCCTCGTCTTGCAAAGTATTCAACTTTTGGTGTTCGAAATTCTCCTCTGCAATATATAGCAGCTCAAGGACACAATGAGGTATAGGAAAATTATCTCTTTATTTCTGGCATTGTCCAGCTATGATAAGTGATTATTAAATGTTTGTATATTTTAACAAGATTTATCCCTGCAGATTGTCTCTCTCTTACTTGAATCTGGGGTTGATGTGAACATCCAAAACTATTGTGGTCAGGTGGGTATTGAATTTTTGCATTTGCTTTTTCTAGACTTTTGTTTATCATATTTGGACAGTATGATTCATGAATTATCAAAATGAAATTTTATTCCCAAGCAAGTCAGTTATGTCTTGTTTAATGAGTTGCAACTTCTCTGCTAGTTGTACTATCAAATCCTCTAATGTTTGGGAATTGCATAATGGTTTGAACTTGAAGTCAGTTATGTCTTGTTTAATGAGTTGTAACTTGCCTGCCAGTAGTTCTGGTAAATCCTGTAGATGTTTGGGAATTGCTTAGTGGTTACGTCACACATCCTGTATTTTTTTAAGGAATTGCTTACACAACATGGTACGCAAGTTGTGGTGAATGCATAAGGATCTACTGCAAATGCATAATTTTGGATATGAGACTTTTGTTTCATTTCAAGATAAATTTTCGCACAACCATGGATATTATGGCAATTGGCATGGTTTACCCAAAAGTTAACTTGTGAAATATCTACAGATTCAATAACTTGGATCAACTTCAATTCAATTTCCTATTTAGCCATGGCATTAAACAACCTCAAGGCCATTTCGGATTGCTCCATAAATTAAGATAAGTTCTGTACTAGAAAATTGACAGTTTTGACTGAGCTCTATTATGGTTTTCAGTTAAAGTTAACTGATTTTTGACTATATCCTGCACATTTTGATTTTCTGCTAAAAGTACCTTGCAAGGTCCTTTATGAGATTTATTGCAACTTACTTTAATTTATTTCATGCAGCTATCTTGATTTCACATAGTTCAAGATATGTACTTGTGCAAAAATTGTCTTACTCAAATGACAGGTAATTTTTGGCTTAATTAACATTTTTAATTATTTAAAATGCCTAGAAGTGGTTCTGTGCTTGACCTAGTTCATGGCCATGGCGAGTAAAGATACCATTGATCCCATATGAGGGTCCTAGTGTCTGTGATTTCATGAAGAGTGGTTAATGCAGTATTAATGAGGGCTGCCCTTGATCGGAGTATATCCTAATAACATCGGTTGGTTAGCCAGTTTATAACAAGTAATAAAGAGCAGTTCATTGTAATTGAAGAAATAGGAGTTAATAGTTATATCATAAATAGGAGTTGGTAGATTTGCTGAGTGGTAATATATAGGTTCCAAGGAGAGGGTAATATTGTTCGAGCAGTTCATTCCATTTTAGCATCCATAAGCAACAAGTCAGTAGTGCCTGATACCCCTGCTGGTAGCTTATACCACCTCCTCATTATCTAGTAAATGCTACTTTAGGAGAGGCTGGGACAACCGTTTTTGTGGATGCTAGTTCAATAGCATGTCAATTGAAGCCATGTCAACAGGTTTCAGGTTTTTTTTTAAGTTTTGTAAGATGCTTGCAAATACTTACAGCTAGTTGCCCTGCCTAATGTTTTTCTTTTGGTCACATGTTCTTGTTCTTCACCCCAACACTTTCTCTTGAAAGGCCATTCAGATCAAGAGGCCATATTTTTTGTAGGTCTTGCCATGCACGGTAAATCAAGTACCACAGATCTGAGCATATCTATAAAATGAACATATTAGCATTGACCATGATGCCTTTGGTAGGTCAGTAGGACCCTAAGTACTATTCAGTGAATTTCAATGCATATGGGGATTGGTAACCCCTTTGTATTACATCAGCATTGAATTTGGCTATGGAGAACAAACTTTGACATTCAAAAGTAGGATAACAACGAGATTCTGTACATTTTCTTCTCAGTATAGGTGAAATTTCAGGATGACCTTGATGACTCAATTTTTATAATCTCACTCAATTATTTGTGGTTTTTACTTCTTTATGAAAATTATGGTTTATCTCATGTCGTTCCACTACAAAAGATTCAATTCTAACAAGTGTCCATCTAGTGTGGTATTTAAATAGGTTGATTGAATTCCAGGGGAATGGATAATTTTATGATGATAAAATTCATGGTCTAATCACAAAGATAAAAGATTATGATTTTATGGTCCTTTGAATTTATTTATTTTTTCCTTGAAAAAAGCTTCACAATTTCATTATGGAAACTAAAATTACAATTTGTTGTGACTTTGTCAGTCAGAATGCTATAATAGCAAGTTTGTATCTACCAAAAAGAAGCATGCATAGCCCAGGATCAATTGTATTAAACATAACAAATCCAATATATACATGTTACCAAAAAGACAATGAAACTATTCAAAAGTGATTACAATTCTCCGACAAAATGACAAGTCTAGAAAAAGGAAATATGGAGCATGTTACAATCTTCCATATAGCAAAAGGGGAAAAATCACTTCATGGCATTCAAGTTAAAAAATACTAGCAGAAAAAACCAATATCTTCCAATTTGTGCAAATTGTGATAAAAAGAAGAAATCTAATAGACTGGCTTACAAAGAATATTTATAAGCTAGTAAACTATAAAATGTGAAAAAAATTTCTTTGACTTTATTGTATGATGCAATGTATATTTATAGAATATGTTTATAAATATTTTTTTCCTTTTCAGTAGATGAGAAAGAGTCTATTAGTTCTCTAGACATACCTTTTCTTCAATGGAGGGCTCCACTATAGTGCCAAACCTCGTGAACTTAGAGGGCTGAAAAGTTTGCAAGTTCAATTGAACCGCTCATACAAAACTCAAGAGTGTACAAAAGACCCAAGACGTACTAAATGGTGTTATACAAAAGGTTGGAAAAATTCTGGCAGAAGTCATTTCTAATCTCCTATTAAGGTGACAAAGTTGCAGCCAAACACTTAGTAGACAAAAACAATTCCAGAGGAAAATATCATTGGTGTCCACCAGAAATGACATAACAAGCTTTGAACATCTTGAAACAATCATTAATTAGATTTCCTTTCAAGTGCTGCTCTTCCTTAATCTGAAAAGAACAAACTTGATAGGGAGCTTTGTTTTAGGTAGGAGGGGAAACCCTTCAAAAAAAAAAAACTATCAATGTGAATATTGATGTCAGTCAAAGGAATAGTGAGTGGGGTCTGAGAGTAATCACTAGAAATATAAATACTATATTAAGTATCCCAATCTCAAGGTGAGGCATGGATTTTCTGCATATGGACTAATTAATGTTTTTGGTTACTGCCATTGTTCCACCAGTTTCATCTCAATGATTGTTGCCTGTTTATTCCTTTGGAAAAAGTTATGCTTCGTAATTGTGATTTTGAACTATCTGGTTTCTCTATCATTAGTGTTTTCTTCTCTCTTTGATAATAGGGAGGTTGGTTTGGACTTCTGTTTCCTTATATAAGGAAATTGGTGTGGGATGAAATACTGAGTGGGGTTTAGTGATGGCTAGCATATTAGAGGATAATGGAGAAGAAACTCCCCTACAGGTCTGTCTACCATGACTTGTTTAATTTTCATTCTATTCTTTTCCATGAGTGGTATTATCACAAATTTCACACTCATGGAGAGTCCTTGTTTATAATAGGTCCGCCTCAATGGTGTTGCAACTTTTATTGTTAAGTTTGGACTTACAGTGGCAGTTGTAGTTTTTTTCATCCTCTTGATTAGGTAAGTGAAACTGTACTACCTTTGGCTGTTTTCTCTAAATTATGTGTTTTGCACTGCCACTTTGTATTGACAGTAGTTTGTGTTATGTTTTATCAGATTTTTTACAGGAAATACACAAGACTCCAATGGGAAACCCATGTTTCAATTAGGCAAGACTGAGGTTGGAGACACAGTTAACGGAATTGTTAACATCTTCTTGATTGCGGTAAGTTAGCATGTCCTACTATCAATATCTTGTCAGTATTATGCTTGAATGGATAGTTTGTATAAAATCAGTTTTCTTTGTTTACAAAAATGTTGAGTAGTGTCATGTCCAAGGATTATATGAAAATGTACAGAAGAGAGATACTAATGGAATTATTTGTGTGTAGGTTTCCATTGTCGTTGTTGCAGTTCGAGGAGGACTTCCATTGGCAATCACCTTGACGTATGATTAATTGCAGAAGTTTTTCTAGATTTATCTTATTCAGATTAATATCTAGTAACTATCTATGATTTATTTGAGAGTGGTGTTTCGCTTCTTAACATGTTTTCTTGTCATTTTATTGACAGTTTAGCTTATTCAATGAAGAAGATGATGGGAGACAAGGCTTTGGTTAGTATGTGATTCACAATAATTTATTACTATGGATGGATGGGTGATTGGTCTTTCAACATCTAAAAATCCACCCCATTCCAGGTACGAAGGTTCTCAGCATGTGAGACTATGGGTTCTGCTACAAAAATTTGTAGTGACAAAACAGGGACACTGACCTTGAATGAGGTTGGCCTTTCTCATTGGTTTATATCTATGGGCATGATTCCTTCTTATAAGTGTGCTGGGCTATGATAAAACATGGCATTGCCCAATTATTATATGATTCAACGTTCTTGTTGTTAATTGCATGTGAAGCTTAACCTTGTTACATAACACGTCATATTTGGCTTGAAAATGATAGTTGTTAGGGCATGAGTTGCTGGAAGGCTCAGGGACCCACCAGCCAATTCAGAAAGTTTCCCTTCTATTGTATGTTCCCTTCTTATTGAAGGTATCTCCCATAATACCACTAGGAGTGTCTTTAAACCTGAGGTAAAACATTAGAATCTTTCCAAGTACATGATTATGAATAGAAACTTGGAAATAAATGTCCAATCGCTCAATTCAAATGTTTTGTATAGAAAAAAGGAAAAGAAATTGGAGGCCAACATATTCCTAAACTCAACATTGATTGTTTTTTATTGCATTGTGAACAACTAACTCTTCTAGAAATGTTTATCAAATTCACATGAGATTTCCATTGAGGTCCTTTTTCTGTTTAAACTTTATATTATTTGGTAGTTGGAAGCTTCTAGAAACAACCCGAAGGATTTCACCTCCAAGCATTGTCTTCCTTAATGCTAATATCCCATGTCCAAGGGGTATCTATCATAGTTATTAAATCTGGCTAGTGCTAGTTCAGACCAATTTGGGAAAATTCTGGTCTGATTTTACCTTTGAACCAATTTAGAACAAGTGCTTGACCTTGTTATCATCTTGGTAATCTAGTTGATGGTTCAATACATTACAGAATGGAATCTTGAAAAGTTCATCAATCTTGGTTTGGAGCTATTAAGGAGGTCGGGTTGTCTTCATATCTCCAACTTCTATGAAGATTGAAGAGGGTTTCTACTTGAGGAAGCACTTGAATCCGTAGGCACACATATTTAAGGCACCTGGTCTCTTCTCCATTATTTTTCCATTACTCATTTCTATTTCCTCACTTATTTTTCTACTTCTACATTTACTATTGTAACAAGCCTTAAAGAGCTTGATCTACTTCTCCTTGGGAAAGAGCTTCATAAGCCTTTCCTTGTTGCACTTAACTATAAGATCTAATCATAAGGAAAATATAAACACACTAAAACACCTAAGAAGATAAAACGCTAAACCCTAAACTCAAATATCTATGGTTGTGCGTCTTGTCTCTTTGGTCTAGTTATATGGTGAACGTCTTTTTAGCTTATGAATGCATTTTTATGGTTCATTATGTTAGAAATAGATTTCTGCCCTTTTTATTACAGCATTGAATTTCTTATTAGTAGTAAGCTCTCAAGTGTTATTTCATTGTGCTTACATACTAGCATTGTGTATTGACTAGTTGGGTAAGTTGTGGATCAATTTGGATTATTTTATTGCAAGTTCACTAGCTTATTTAATGCATGTTTACTATTGCTAGTTATCATTTTAATTCACACAACACTTAAGGACCAGTCTTTGAAGAGAAGATTCTAAGCCATAACCTTTAGCAAAGGCCTCCTTTGTTTAAGGCCAAAACTTGCTTCTCTTTAAAAGAGAAAGGGGTTTTTAATTAAGAAACTCCTCAAGGAGTTGGCACTTACATTTCAAGGAGGTGTTAGATTAGATTTTCCTATTTTGTACATGGTTATTGTTGTTAGCTATTGAACATTATAAATAATTTGCTTCATTGTTTTTCTACTTTACAGTTCATTTTTTTTCTACTGATATTTTCTTATTGGATTTTGCAGGAGTGAACTTAACTAAGTGGGCCATTGAGTATGAAGAACCTGTTGCTGAGGATTTTCCATTGAGTATGAAGAGCCTGTTGCTGAGGATTTTCCATTGAGTATGCTGAGGCTTTCAAGATACTAAGTATGGGTTAATTGAAGTTGTTGTGGGATCTAAGTATGGCTTAGCAACCGAGTACAAGTGGGATGGTTTAGCCATTGTAATATTTTGAAAAGTCATCGATGTACTAGATGATTTTCATGTAAAGTTATATGGAGATAGTTTTCGAGAAAATTCATATTTATTGTAATACTTAAAATTTCATATGATATAATTTATGTGGTTTCAAACTTATATGGTTGTACTTTATATTATTGAGTCGAGAGGCTCTCTATAGCCCAGTGCGGGGGAGATCTTGTAACGTTACGTAACGTTATTTTTATTAATAAAAAAAATAGATTTTTTAATTATAAAACAAAATAAATGTTGGCCAGAAAAAACAACCTAATATGGGGGAGATGTTGTAATCTTCCTACCTAACAAAACAATAAAAAAGTAAAAATTTAATTATCCCCCCAAAAAATGTGGATCATAAAAAAAACACAATATGGGGGAGATGTTGTAATGTTCCTACCTAACAAAAAAAAAAAAAAAAAAAAATTTGAATTATTTGGAAAAAAAAGATGGCCTTTTAAACAACCCATGGTTTTATTGTATATGGTTTAGGAGGACCGGGCACATGGTTATAAAACCATGTGCAAGGCCTCATAAAAAAACCCATGCTTTTATTTTACATGGTTTAGGAGGGCCTTGCAAATGGTTTTAAGACCATGTGCAAGGCCTCCTAAACAACCCATGGTTTTAGGAGGGCCTTGCATATGGTTTTAAAACCATTTATGGGGAGATGTTGTAATGTTTGTTCCTAACAAAATAAAAAATAATATTAAATATTATATGTTGGCCATAAATAATAATAAATATATTATATGTTGACCTTAAATAAAAAGATGTGTCTTTTGATTTGAATCAAATCAATGGTATATATAAGACACATCAAAGTTGATAGCTCATTGAGTGTAATACCTAAGAAGAGGTTTGCACCTAGAGAGATTTGATCCCTCTCGGCAATTGATAGAGCCTAGGATTTGGATCTACGCTGGTTTATGTGTTGTAATTAACTAATTAATGTGACATTGCATAATTCACATGTGTATTAGATGATGATAAATAATGTATGATTCTTTTTTTAATTTAAAACTAATATCATATTAAAAATTTATATTGATTAATGATGGAGACCATTAAAACTACTAAAATATAATAACCACATAAAACTACTAAAAATGACTAAATTAGTGACCAATAAATGAGATTAATGACCAAAATTCACATATAAAATGACCAAAAATTGAGAGATACATGACCAAACAATGAAATATAAATTACCAAAATTCTCATATCAATGACCAAAAAACAGTTTTGGTGGCTAATTTACGGTCTTTTATTATGCGGCCAAATTTGGTCATATTCTAGTTTGTCATGTGGTCATTAATTTGGTTATAAATGTGGTCATATATTTGGTCATTGATTCAAATATATGACCAAATTAAT
>LPNX010728459.1:331187-350235 GCA_001517045.1 Pseudotsuga menziesii
CCAACTAACAAGCTATAAATAACCAAAATAAAAATGACAAATTTTGGTCGCGTAATAAAAGACCGTAAATTAGCCACCAGCGATCACCAAACCAAAATTGGTCATTGATATGCGGATTTTGGTCACTAATCTCTCATTTTCCACTAGTGGAGCTAGGGTTATTATTAGAGGAAACACTTAATTATAGGATAGATGAGAAGACAAGGAAAAACCCAATTTGAGCCTGAGATCGTGAATATCCTAGAGTTTTGATTGAAGCATCGCAAAGTGCTCTCACACATGGACCTAATGAAGAATATGGTGCATATCTCTCTAAGGATGCTAGTAATTTCATTCTCTTTAAACTTCCAATTTAGTCATCCTTTCTCTACAACGTCCCACAATTAAACAATTAGCATAAGGGGTGGTTTCCATGGCTTATTCACAATTACCTTCACACTTATTCACTCTATAGATAAGAGATATGAATTCATTTTCCAAGAAGAAAAGGGCACAAATGTGGTCCATATATGGGATATTGGATAGGGTGTAAACGCGGGGTAGTTTCACTTTTATAATCATGATGAATGCACCATCTATCCTATGTACCAAAATCAACTATTGAAGAACCAATGGGAGAGAGAAGTCAAAGAATCGAAGGATTAATACCAAGTAAAAATAGACTGAGGAGAGGCCAAGGGAGGATGATGGTAGGGAGGAAAAGTCACCTCTCAATCTCATGCATTGCAAAGTAATGAATACAACTGGCAAGATGGTGGGTTCGAATTCCCATTTTTCCATTATTGTAAATTTTTAAGATCACGAGAATATTCTAAATCTCAAACCGTCAAGAAGGGTCTGTGGAGCAATTTGTTTTTCAATTGTGATAAGTAGACCATTTTCAAGAATGCTAATTTATTTTCAATTGCATCTAAAACATAGTTTTTCTCTCAAATGACATGGAGGAAAGAAAACTTTGTCTCTATTTGAGATAAAATTTGAGCTTACTATTAGATTCTTGAGATTTTAGAGGAGGAAAAGGTGATATGACTTAGTCATCTCTCCAATGACTAATGTGGAATCCCCAACGATAGAAATGACATAGTGGGTTCTAGTAGTGGGTAGAGTGAGACCTTGCCAATTTCCAATGCTTTATTTGCTTCATGATTCATGGATGTGCCCAATTTCCATTCAAAGGAGGCTATTTGATGTACTTTAGGGCCAATGACGACGAGTCCAAACCTACTCCCCCCTTGTGCAATCATGATTTAATTAAAGAAGTATGAGAAAAATCTACAAAGGTAGAAACAAAAACTGAATGAGCGTAACCAACACTCTATGGAACTTTACAATGAGCCAAAAAGTATGTCTCCAATCCATGCTCTTGAACATAACATTTGATTTGTTGCAGGGGATTGTATACCCAAATGAAGCATCAAGGAGAATTTTTCTTCTAGAAAATGAGGAGATAACGAAGAAAATATATGGAGTGCAAGATGAGAGAGATACATTTTCAATAGTTCTTCTTATGAAAAGCAAACATGATGATGGTTTAAAAGAAGGATGGTGCATGGATAATATGCATAGATTATCATATTCTGAATAAGATCATAATCAGGTATCCTTATCCATTCCCTCACAATTACAATATGTTTGATTATTAATACATGGAACTAAGTACTTTAGTGAGATCTACTTGAAGTCTAATGACAATTAAACCTATACTAAACTGGAAGATGCCTAGAATATAACCTTTAAAATTCCTTTAACGTTATTCAAGTGGTTGATAATGTCATTTAATATTATTTATGCCATTGTAGGTTTTATGTGGATGATGAATGAAATGTTTAGATCATACCTAGACTCATTTGTCATTGTTTATATTGGTGACATATTGGTGTTAAAAAGAACATGGGTAGAACATTCACCATCTAGAACAGGTTTTTGTAGCTTTGTGTAAATAAAGTTGTTTGATAAACATGAAGAAGTGTATAGTTAGGAAATCAAGGTTAAGCTTGAATTATAATTAATTCAAGAAGTCTTGAGCATGATTTGGCTACTGGTGAAGGTAAAGTTAATTGGCCTCTAGCATAAACTTTGCATGACATGTGCAATTTTATGTGGACCCATATTTTTTCCTTGGGAGATATCAATACTTTCCTTTGTTATTTTGATTATGGTTTGATTAAAACACCCAATGAATAGAGGTTGATTGAAATTTCTACATATTTGAGACAATTTGTCATATGTGAATATACCTTTGTTTTGTTTTATGCTTACATTATTTTTATATTGTGTAAGTGTATGATTTCCAATTATGCATCTTCTTATAGGATGGCATATAACTGATTAATGAGATACATATTTTACATGCAGTATATTTTATGCTAAGGAACATTTGATCTTTGTTGGACACATGTTTTACTTGTTGGGAATGTTATATTCTTTGCATGTAAATTGATTGGAAAAGTTGATATTCAACTCGAGTCGGAGTCGACAATGTTGGATATATAGTAGACTAACCAACTAGAATAGTTTTCTGGTCGAAGGAAAATGATTGGTCGGCAGGAAATTGATGGAACGACCTAATATCAACAGGAAATAGACCAAAGTTGACCTAGTCCATTCGATTGTAACATAGTAAATGAAAGTGGTTACGAAGTTATGGATTGACATTAATGAAAAGTTGGTTGTATTGCATCTATTAATAAGATGCAATGGTTGTTGAAGAAAAATATTAAACAATTTATGACATATATCCAATGATTTAATTGTCAACCTAGAGAGATCGTAAACTTAGAAGTGCAAGCAACATATATGCAGGATCAAAGTGATACTAACCTATTCTACAACTGAAATTGAATCTAATTTATAAAAACAAGAAATTGTATGGAAATAAATCTAACCTAAGAAAGCATGAAATTGCATAAATTAAACTTGGTAAAGAAAGACTGAAATTAGACAAGGGAAATATAATATATAACAAAAAATCATGTAACAAATTATAAATAGATGTGATCTCATGACAAATCTATACTAACAATTCATAAGAAAAAAATTCCTAAAATTCTATACTAACAATTCATAAGAAAAAAAATCAAATTAACATGAGAGAATAAAAGGATTTGCATTAAGCATCATCTCCATTACATAACAATCAAAATCCACTGTATGAATAACTCTCAAAAGAAAACTATTATCTACTTCCACACCACTAGAGAGGCCTCTAACAAAATGAGTAGAGAGCCCTCCTATTTATACATGAATTCAAGATAACTAATCATAATTACAATATACTTTCTTCTCAACTTATCCCTCAAAATCCTCCAACATACCCACTTTTCTCTCAATTTATCCCTTCAAATCCTCCAACAAATATTGGATGAGATATTCTCTCCACATCTCCATAATCCTCTCCTTGAAATTAGCTTGAATTATCTTTTTCAAATCTTGAAAAGATGGAGAAAACATCCGCGAAGCTTTTGAATACTCCTTGGTTGAAAGCTTCAAATATCCCTCCATTACAAAGCTCACACAAATATTTGAGATATATATGAAAAATATATTAATTTCTAATATTTAATCAAGAATTGTCTCAAAAATACTTAAAACAAATAATTTGGAAAATGATAATACAAACCCATATGTATTATGAAAGTGGTGGATATTAATGGTTTTATGGAAGGATAAAATAGGAATAAAGGTGACAAATGGTATATGAAAGATGAATAAAATGTGGCATTTTTGCGACCCAACATTACCCCCAACTTAGCTTGTTGCATGTCCTCATGCAACTATGCAGTGATTCTCTTTAAAATTTTGGCTTTGTAGCTGAGCTTTACATGATGATGGTATGTAACAATAAATCATTCCATGATTTGAAATGCATGAGTGGCAACGTTTTTTTATCATGGTTGGTTCTTGTGTGACAACCATGAATATAACAAATGTTGGTTCTTGTGTTAACAACATTCACTCATTTAACTTGTATTTTTGTTGCAATACATAAGATTTAAAAGTATACATGCATTGAAAATGATGAACTGTCAATGTATATTAGAAAGCCTTTTCTTCTTATTATGAATCATGCCAATATATATAGCAGTGTTTACAAAGCATAGTTTGGGAAATACATGTTGGTTAATGGTTAAATGAGATGATGAATATGTAAAATGGTAATGAATAGTACCCTCCCCACCAACTTAAGATGTATTAAGTTTATGAAAAGGAGAAAGGTAATGTAGTGAGGGAATTTCCAAATTTATTTATTTCTAGCATCCAAAGAATTGCATGATTAAAGATTAGAAAAGAACATACCTTCACTTACCCCAAAAAGTTTATGAACTATGCAATAGGAATGTGGTTGCTGCTGCTGAAGTGAAGGAACCTGAACTGTTGCTTGGTTGGATGAAGCAGAAGATGAAAGCTGGAAGTGGAACTGTGGTGGTACTTCATATGGCTAGAAATATGCTGTAAAAATGTTGATGGTTTCATGAAAGATATATAGTCTTCACATGCTACAAAAATCGATGGTACAATTCTTACCATGTGAATATATGTGTCGATGTCGAGCATGGAAATAAGTCATTGGATTACCGACCATTGATGAATATCGTTAACCAATGCGAGACAATCTCACCATTGATGTCAATGAGTGCCAAGGTACCTAAGTACATCGTGCAAAGTGCAAATAAATGAGCTGATGTCAAGCCACTTGCAAGATCTAATGATCCGAGGGACATTGATGTATTCCCATTATTGTCAGTGAGAGAACTTTCCATTAAGGAATGCAAGCCTCAAGGTACTAAAATGAACTCTAGTCTCTATCCTAGATAATGTGCTGATGTCGATGGGGAAAGACTAGTTGAAAGGTGGGCCTTAAGGAATACCACATTAGTCAACGTGAGTTGTACATAATGAGTAATAGGACTATAGATAAAAGGTATCACGATCAAATAGTTTTTATGACAAGGGAAACAAAGCAATGTAGTCATGGAAAGGAAACTTAATGGTTTCATTCATAAGGAAAAAGATGAACTGAAAATGAGGAAAATGTGTGTGACTCAGAAAGGTAGACATGTGGGAAGTCATGATGTGTAAGGAATTGAAAAAGTAGAATCTAACATGGATGGAGAATAAGCTTGGAAGGAAAAAAGGTAAGTAATCATGACATGGCGTAATTGGTTTCTAAAAGGTTTCTTTGTGGCAGCAAAATGTCATGACATACATAGTGGAAACTCAACTTCTTCAAGCTTTTAATGGAGCATTTTTCGGAAAAAATTTCTGCGATTTTGAAAATTATTTCTACATGCCATTCGTCCATCTTTAAACCTGAAAAAGGTTAGCATTTCCCTGCAACAAACTTATGAGCACATTGAAAATAGATAAAAATATGTGCTTAACAAAAAGTTAAAGAGAATAAATAAAATTCTTTAATACCTGAAAGTGGTAACCCTTCTTGTCAAAACCTGTTTCTGAGTGACTTGTGAAAACAAGTTGGCACAACAATCATAATATATTGAGAAGATTCCAAGTTCATTTATAATTTATAATTTTATTTGTTACCTAATGCTTTTTATTTATTTATATGTTTTTAGTTTTTAATTTAATTTAATTTTTATTTTTGTAATGTTATCATAGCCCTTTTTATTATTTCTAAATTGTTATATATATATATATATATAAAGTCCAACAGAAAAAATTTGAATGTTTGTGGTTTGTGTTTTTTTTATGATAAGTTTAGCAATTTCAATGATCATGCGGTTGGAGGTCTGGAATGACTGACCTAATGAAACTTCACTTTTTAAACAGAAATACATTCCAAATAGCATGGTTTATATGAAAATTTTCACAAAATTGAAACAAACACCTACCTCCCCAAAACTGAAGATGTGCCAAGTCCCACTGTGCAAAAATAAAAAATAACAAGAAGGCTTAGCTGCGACAACAGCTGCCTTCAATCTCAAAGAAAAAATGAAACAGATTTTGATTTGGAGTTTTGTATCGCGCTTCCAAATTATCTAATTTCGTTCGATTGATGGACTATTATCAATTCGATGAAATTGTGTGTGAAGTAGTATGTTTAAATTTGGCCATAAACACTATGCTCAGTGCAATGTAAACTTCTTATTTGTTCAAATTTGATGACTTAGAAATTCCCATGATCATTAAGTACGCCAATGAAATAAAATAAGATATTGTTCTTAAACATGCCAAAATATATACATACAATTATTTTTTTAATTTTATAAATTTATAGGAAATCATTGCATGCTCATTAAATTCACTCTTAATATTGCATTCCAACACACGATTGAGATTTAGGAAATTTTTACAAATATATTTAAATCAAGGGTTCAGCTCTTTAAGTTTAATTGAATTTTTAATTCCATCTACAGTAATGATTGTTTCATTACAGACTATAGACGACGGGTAAATATTCTTCTGAAACTCGGATGTATCTACGTTTTCAATGAATGTTCTGCTCCCTTTGGTCTGTTGTTTAATTGCATTTTTAATGCAGAAGTGGAGTCCATTGTGCTTTACACTGATTATATATTCATTAAATCTGTCGAATCAGATCTAGATTCCTCCCTCGATTGCCATTTTCTTCAACAGAGCAACGTAATAAAATGACAATCAAGAAGACAACGATAGTTATATGTGAAAAGTATAGAATAATAGCAAAACAGAAATTTCCTAAGCAGGGCAGAGGCATGATGGTTGTTAGGGTTCTGTGTTTTCCCGCTAGTGATTGATATTTGTTCTGAAAAACCTACACAGAAAGTGGATGTTTGGATGGATTATTGTGCAGAAAAATAGATATTTGGCTCGAGATAGTTATTGAGCATCCAAAAATTGTAAGAAAAATTAAGTACGTTACACTGTTTATCACGGTGAAGATTAGATATGCAATGAATATACCTCTGATGTTGTTTGTGCATGGAATCCTTTAAGTCGAACTTCACAGAGACAAGGAGAGGGAAACGCTGCACACGATGCCTTGTGACCTTTGAGGTAACATGTATTCTCAATCCAAGCACTCCCACTCTTACAAAATCTTTGAGATCCATCAAGTCTGAACAAATTTCTTTACATAATAAAGTCGCCCTTTCTCATCCCATACACTTCACCAAAATTCAATGACTTATGGCCTCATTCAATCCCGGGATTGTTCAAGGAAATGGTAACAATGTCACACTTGCACATGGCGACAGTTTCTATCAGATCAAATAGTGATTCTTCTTCGGTGGAGGGGATAAAAATTTCCCACATCACCATATTGGGTTGGCTCAATCTCATTATTTCACGGTTTATTCCTGCATTGTATCAATAAGCACAAAGCCCACGAATTCAGATACGGAGCATTAGCATCCACAGTTTGAGGTCAGACGTATTATCCTTAGGTGAGAGAGCCCACCCTATTAATTCAATCCACCAGTGTGTATGAGTAAAAGAGGTTAACAACCCAATCCAGGTACAAAGAGATTTGTGAATCACTGGATTGTCATCATGATCAAACATTTATAGATGGAGTGGAAAGCACCAGCTGGAAAATGAGATGCTTGGACTGTTGTTATAACCATTCACTCTAGATAGTTGATCGTTAGCTAAACCACGGATTTCATTGGAGATATTGTGCCTAATTATGTAGAGAATTATAGTGTTTCACGTGCTATGGTTTTTAAATCAAGTAAGATATCCCTCCTTTTTCTATGAATTGAACCTATATCTCACTTGATTTGTGAATATGGTTGCAACAACCCAGGGCTTCCAAATAAAACTTCGCCACGTACGGACTTTCTCTATAGTTCATCTGCAATGGTCAACATATGGTGATGGTTCATGGCTTTAAGGCATAAATGAGATCCCAGATATAATTACGCCAAGCTTCAACAACAAACGATGTAGTGCAAATGTGATAAACTGTGGAAAGTTTGACAGCAACTGCCACAAAAATTGGCGATCAAGGTGTCAACCTAGCTAAACATGGCAGTCTACCTAGATATATGGGATACGCTAGATTTGTTTCATCATTTGTAACTACAAGTAGCACAAAATGTGGAAACAACAGAAGCATATAAAGTGCGTGTGGGATGGGGTATTTTGGTTTGGTTTACAGGTGGAGCTGAATAATCAATGGGTATATGTATTTTTAGGAAAGGCATTAACTACTCGAAATTCAACATTTGATATAGTGAAGTTCATCAAATTTCCTACATCGCTTTGACCTTGTTATGTGGGATAAACTAAATTATACAGTGTAGGGATTTTATAATTTTCGTTTTTTTGTGGAGGTATTCATGAGAAGTGTATTGCGCAACAGTTGTCTTCAAAGTCTATTGAATTCCTCTATCATTTGATCGACAATAATGACAAGTATTTATGATGTTTTATGGTTTAAAACCTTGTATCATGCACTATAAATACTATACAGCAGGGATTTTATAATTTTATTATGGAAGATAGTGCGTATTTATGATTTTAGTAATGGTCAAATCTACGTCTCAACTTTTACGATGTCAGAACTTCATCGTTTCCTAACCTCTGTACTTCAATCTATATGGTAGCTATATATTGAAACTTATGGGAAAACTGTTTGCAGTTAATGCATTTTCTCATATCTAGGTTCAGATTGCTTATATGTAACTCGCTTTTGACATTGTTCTGCTTTTGCAAATAAGAACACGAGTTTCCTTATTATCTTATGCTCATTTCTTTTGGAATGTTTGTGTTTGCAGGATTGTTTAGAAAAGGTGGATCGAAAGATAGGTCAAAAGATGGAATGTACAAGATTATCGAAAGATGGAATGTACAGGATTATCATTTTTTTTTATATTATATTATATTATATATATATATATATATATATATATATATATTATATAGTTTTATTTTGTTTAATGTTTATTGTTGTAGGCGAATGCGCAGATCGAACGATAGGTCGAAATATATGCTATTTTAATTTTTATTATAATTTTATTATTTATTATATATATAAAACATTTTACCATTTATTCTTATTTTTTTTACAGAAAAAATGAAAACATAAAACTAGAAAATTTAAAACAAATGAACACATTCAAAATAATTCCTATGGAAGAAAAAAAAATCAAAATTGTTTTATTTATTTTATTTTTTAATTTTCTTATATTTTTATATTTTAAATTATTCTTAAAATATTTTTAAATTATTCTTAACACATAAGTCGTAATAATTTTTTTAATTTTAATCAAAACATTTAAAGGTTTTTTTTTAATTTGTTATCATATAAAATCTAAATTTTAAGGAAACCTAGAATAAAAGATCTTATTTATAATTTATTTTAAAAAAAAACTCCTAGAAAATTTAGGAAGAAATACTTTTGTGTTTTTTTTAAATTATTCTTACTAAAAAAAATTTAATTCCTAGGGAGACTTAGAAAAATTATCAAAAGATGAAAATTTCCTAAACAAAAATCAAAAAGCAAAAATAAAAACTAGAACCTACCTACTCTTTGAAAATTTAAAATTAATTATGTGTAGTGAAATTTCCAGTGGAACCATACATGTAAAAGCAGTAAAAGAATGTTTACATACGATTTTAAAAAATGAAATCTAATATATTCAAAAGTATGCGAAATTAGATATTGTAAATGTAAATTAACAAAGTAAAAACAAAAACAAAACTGATATAACTTAATACTTATTGGGAACCTTTGTTTGATGCAACTCTCATTTGCATGATGATCACTCGAGATCCCTTCTTCATCCTTCTCAGTTTCCTTCTCGCATGCTATTTCCTTATCAGATGTATAGAACTCTTCAAATGCTGATTCTTCCTTCACTTATGGAGGAGTGGTTGCATTTTTAATTGCGGTCAAGATCTCCTCTTCTTGGAAAGAGGATATCCCATCTTTTGCAAGGATCTCAGTGTGTAATTCCAAACTTACGCTCATTGTAAAATCATTTTATCAAATCAAATGCTTAAAAAAATGAAAAACAAGTACATGACAAATGCAAAAAATAGTACGAAATGAGTTAGTACAAAACGAGTGCAAAAACAGAAATTAAAAGTGCACAAAAATATGTACAAAACAAAAATGAACATATACAAAACTAAAAACAAGTTAGTATGAAATAAAGGCTATGCCAAAAAGGAAAGCAATCCAAATTGAAAATGAAAAGGGAAAAATTGCATAAAAACAAACTCGCATTTGTAGAAAGAAAGAACACTCTTGCAGAAAAAGAAAACTCTTTGTAGAAAAATAAACACGCTTGCAGAAACAACAAGGCTTTGGGGTGACCCACTAAAGTGGATGCATCTGGATGTTACACCACAGAAATTCCGTAGTGAATTTGTCCTTGCGTCTTACCATTTCCCCTCCCCCTTTCTATGTAATAAGAAAAAATGAACTATATACCTATCTAAACTCTAATCCCTTTTAGCACCTCCCCGGCAACGGCGCCAAAATGTTGAGGAAAAATATTAAACAATTTATAACAGATATCCAACGATTTAATTGTCAACCCAGAGAGATCGTAAACTTAGAAGTGAAAGAAATATATATGCAGGATCAAAGTGATACTAACCTATTCTACAACTGAAATTGAATCTAATTTATGAAAATAGGAAATTGTATGGAAATAAATCTAACCTAAGAAAGCATGAAATTGCATAAATTAAACTTGGTAAAGAAAGACTGAAATTAAACAAGGAAAATATAATCTATAACAAAAAAGCATGTAACAAATTATAAATAGATGTGAACTCACGACAAATCTATACTAACAATTCATAAGAAATAAATTACTGAAATTCTATACTAACAATTCATAAGAAAGAAACTCAAATTAACATGAGAGAATAAAAGGATTTGCATTAAGCATCATCTCCATTACATAACAATCAAAATCCACTCTATGACTAACTCTCAAAAGAAAACTATTCTCTACTGCCACACCACTAGATAGGCCTCTAACAAAATGAGGAGAGAGCCCTCCTATTTATACACGAATTCAAGATAACTAATCATAATTAGAGTCCACTTTCTTCTCAACTTATCCCTCAAAATCCTCCAATATACCCACTTTTCTCTCAACTTATCCCTTCAAATCCTCCAATAAATATTGGATGAGATATTCTCTCCACATCTCCATAATCCTCTCCTTGAAATTAGCTTGAATTATCTTTTTTTAAATCTTGAAAAGCCGGGGAAAACATTCGAGAAGCTTTTGAATACTCCTTGGTTGAAAGCTTCAAATATCCCTACATTACAAAGCTCACACAAATATTTGATATATATATGAAAAGTATATTATTTCTAATATTTAGTCAAGAATTCTCTAAAAAATACTTAAAACAAATAATTTGGAAAATGATAATATAAACCCATATGTATTATGAAAGTGGTGGATATTAATGGTTTTATGGAAGGATAAAATAGGAATCAAGGTGCCAAATGGTATATGAAAGATGAATAAAATGTGGTATTTTTGCGACCAAACAATGGCTATGCATGAGGATAGAAGTAGTGTGTAGCATGATCATGTAATGAAGTGTGAATTTTGGCATATGGTCTATATGAATCAATCTGTAATCCTATTATAATTGATATTAGAACCAATAGTTGGTATCATAGTTGTATTTGGATACAAGGTGGACACTTTTGTTCCTAAGGTTTTGGCTTGGTCCTGGATCTGGTGAATAACTGTTAAAGTGGGGGATTTAAGAAAACAATGATTTATATTTAAAATGGATGACATGTCAAGGATAGAAATTGAAAAGTTTAATGGGAAAAATTTTGAGCTTTGGAAGCTTAAAATGGAGGATATCCTTATGGATTGAGAACAATGGGTTGCAGTTGACTCATGAATGACTTTGAATGGTGTGTTGAAACAAGATATGGGAAAAGTTGGGTAACTTGTGCCAGTCAAAATATGTAGTTAACAAGTTGTTTCTTTGAAATAAGTTATATCTTTTGAGGATTGGTGGAGGTTAGTTGGTTACAGAGAACCTGAATGCATTCAACATTGTTATCAGTTAGTTGTTTTATTTGTATATTAAAATAAATGAGGAAAAATGCATCAGTGTGTTGTGTTTTTTTTCCAAATTCCTGGGATATCTTGTTCATGGCTATTGAAATCAATAGTACCACATTGAAGATCAACGACGTGGTCACATATTTGTTATCAGAAGAGATGAGAGGAAAGAACATGGAAGGTCCAACCCATGACACCTTAATGGTTATAGGTCAACAAATAGAGAGTAGAAAAGGAAAATTATTCAGTATAACGTCAAATTCAAGAGGTATATGTAATTAGAACAAATCCTCTAGTGCAACAAAAAAAACATGATGTCGATACAGTAAATTCAAGAATTAGATACAAAATTGTAATTCAACAGAAGTCGAGAAAGGTAAAGTGACTAAGGAAAGTTAATCGATTGATGGTAACACTTTGCAAGAAGATAAAGGAGATGTGTATTTGGCCTCCAAAAGTACACAATTGAATAATGACTCTTGATTGATAAACTTCGGCACATCAGATCATGTGACTCCTCATAGAGAGTGATTCTATGAGTATGAGAAGATCGATGGTGGTGATGTCCTACTAAGATATTATTCATCGAATAGGATATTCATATGAGGTAAATTTCGACTGAAATTGAAAGATGGAAGAATAGAAAAGGCTTCTAGTATTTATGTATATCTTAGGTTTAGATTAAAGCCTGGTCTCTGTAAGTAAGATGGGGAATGCATATGTGTAGTCTATATTTGAGAAAGATATGTGCAAGATGGTGCGAGGATCAATGGTAATGTCAAGAGGAATTTGAAATGAAACTGTGTACAAGCTATTGGGAAGGACAGACACCAACAAATGTGCTAATGTAATATGTCGTGATTCATATAGAACATCTACTTTTCTAGTCGAATCGAGCATGTTGTGGCACCAACGGATGGGATATATAGGTGAGAAAAGTATTCATTCTATTCACAATGAAGGTATGGTTGAAGGTCTCCCTAACTTCTTTGAAGAAGTCGACTTATATGAAATTTGTATTTATGGTAAACATAGTAATGTAAGGTTCTCATCTGGTACTACTAGGGCTAAGGAAATATTGTTGTTAATACATATTGATGTGTTTAGAATTGTGTTGGTCCCTTAATGTTAAGCAACCAAATCCTAGAAATATCATAAAAAGAGAATAAATAGACAAGAATAGGGTATTCCATGCCTTAATAATGAATAACAGAGATAAATAACAATTCTCTTCGAGGGAGAAACCTCCTTACATAATGTACCATGTACCCAAGACAAGAAAATTTACAATGCTTACTAACATGACAATATCTCCTTACTATATATAGGAGACATAGGTGTACAACAACTAATAGACCCAAGCCTACATCAATGATAAGTAATACACCATCATGTAGGAGGTAAAGTGCATACTATAGGGGGGAATGTGCCCAACATTTAGGGCTTAACATGCTCCTCCCCTTCAAACAAGCATTGTCCTCAACTCTTGGGTAGTTGTGGATGCATTTGTATGAAGAACTTGTCTTCCCATATTGAATATGTAGCTGGTATGCTCTTCCACCTAATGAGGTACTCAATAATACTTGATTTCGTAGTTGTTTGGTCCTTGTTTCAATAATTTGTTCAAGTTTCCATATGATTTTTTATTCTTCAAAAATCCTTTGACTATGATGTTGATCTTCTTGTTGTTTCATCCTATGTTTGGACATCTTAAATATTTCAAGAACTACTTGCCGATGTTCTATATGATCTACCACTGCTTGAACTATAGATTTTCCTTCTTCAAACCTTGATTAGAAGATTGTTTTATGGTCAACTAGAAATTGAGGTAAAATTCAAATTTTTGCTCCTATGTGTTTGAAACTTCATTCTAATGTAGCCTAGTGTGTTCTCTTTTCAATTTAGTAGGTCTAACCTATTTTGTATGTGCCAAAAAAATTTATTGCAAATATCCCAACACTACTTATTTTTTTCCTATCCAGAAGAGAAAATTTGTAAGGTATTCCCCATGCCCAATATTATGTTATGATATTGAAAATACCTACCACATATAACCAGGTTTGTCCCATTTCTTATGCAAAAGTTCTCACTCAATTTGGATATCAAATTCCTTAGATATGACTTTTTCCTAAGAACACATATTTTAAACCCTAATTTGAAGACTGTTTTAGGGATGACTCGTAACTGAGATATAATTTGAATTTTGACTTAACTAGGTTGGAAACATTAGAATGTGGTACCCTGGTGCATCCTCTTTCCAATGCTGCATGTCTGACCTATTTTGGGTATGCCAAAAAATAGTTATTCCAAATCTCCCAAAGCTTCTTATTTTTGGCCTATCCAGAAGAGAAAACTTGTATGGTATGCCACATGTTCAATATTTCATTGCTATAGCTTAAAATTCTACCACAGATACCCTGGTTTGTCTTATTTCATATGAAACTAGTATCTTTCAATTTGGATATCGTATGCCTCATATATGACCTTTTTTCCTAGAACACATGTTTCAAACCCTAATTGGAAAATTGTTTCAGGGTTGACTTGTAAGTGAGATAAAATTTGACTTTTGAATCCTATGGATATGAAAATTTAGTTTGTTGTATAATAATGTGTCCTATTTCCAATTCCTCAAGTATTACCTAATTTGGATGTTCCAAGAAAAAGTTTTTGCAAATCTCCCAAAACTTGTTATTTTGGCCTATCAAGAAGAGAGATCTTGTATCGTATGCCATGTGTCCAATATTTTGTAGATGAAAATTATACCACAGATACCTTGGTATGGATTATATCCTATGCAACTAGTATCACTCACTTTGGATCTTGAATTACTCATCGATGACCTTTCTCCCTAGAACACCTGTTTTAGACTAGGTTTTGGACTAGTCACAAACCCTATATTCCTCCACAATTGTCTATGAAACAATAATGTATCAGGATATTAATTTTGAACTGGAGATATTTTGGCATGTTTTGGAAGTTTGTTTTTAACCTAAATATATGAATCCTCGTATAAAATAAGTTGTAGTGAAAATTACAAGATGACTCGTTTCGCAGAAGCCAGTCCCGAGGAAAGAGCTCTGGTACCAAATGTTATGCAACCAAGTCCCATAAATAGCATAAAAAGAGAAGAAATAGACAAGAAGACAGTACTCCATGCCTTAATAATGAAGAAAAAAGATAAATAACAAGCATATTCGAGGGAGGAACCGCCTTACACAATGTATTGTGTACCCAAGACAAGGAAATATACAATGCTTACTAACATGTGAATATCTCATTACTATATATTGGAGACATATGTGTACAATATCAACTAATAGACCCACTAATATACCTAATCCTACATCAATAATATGTAATACACCACCATATAGGGGTAAAAGTTCCACACTATAGGGGGGAATGTGCCCAACATTTAGTGCTTATCGCTTCACTAGGAGGATATGTGTATTAAGTTTATTTCATAGATGATCTCTCGATAATTACATGGTTGCCAATTTTCTAAGGAAGAAATATGAGGTTTTTGAGAAGTTTCAAGAGTTCAAATCTCTTTTGGAGAACAATACTAGTAAAAATATAAAGGTTTTAAGAACTGACAATGGAGGAGAATTCTGTGGAAAGGAGTTCGACCAATTTTGTAGAAAGCACATTATAACTTGATAAAACAAAACTCCTTACATGCCTCAATGGAATTGAGTTGTTAAAAGAATGAACTGAACGTAGATGGAGAAAGTGAGGACCATTCTCAATGGTGTAGGATTCACACAAGTTTTTTGGGAAAAGGGAGTTGATGCGACATGTTACCTTATGAAAAGGTCATTATTGACGGCTCTAGTCAACAAGACTCCATATGAGGCATGGGTTGGTAAAAATACCTCTCTTACACATCTCGAGGTTTTTGGGTGTGGTGCCTTTGTGCATATCCTAGAGGGGAAAATAACCAAACTTGACAACAAGTTGGAGAAATGCATCTTCATTGGATAAAAGGATGGAGCGAAAGGGTATAAGATGTGGAATCCAATTACAAGGAAGGTGGTTTATAGTACATATGTGATATTCAGATAAGTCAAAGGCACTTCTAGGAATGAAGAGGTTAAAAGTGAAAAACTAGAAAAGCAAGAGTTTGAAATTAGCGACAAAAGTATGGATTTAGATGAGTCGACTAAATTTGGCAAAGAGGTGGAACAACAGAATCTGGATTTCAGGAGTTACAATAGAGGAAGGAAACAACCATAAAGGTACATTCAACCTGATTTTTGCTCTAATTTTTTGTTATCTTCCATAAAGATGATCCCGGGATGGTAAAGAAAGAAATCGACTCGATAGAGAGTAAACTCTAGAAAAGGGCCATGGAAGATGAAATGGAGTCCTTAAAGAAAAATGAAACATGGGATCTATTCACATTACCAAGTGGAAGGAAACCCATCAATAGTAAGTGGGTGTTCAGGAAAATGTTGAATGCAACAGACAATGTTGAGAAGTACAAGGCTCGAATGGTAGAGAATGTTCTTTCCCAAGTTGAGCGAGTTGAATTTGGCGATATTTTCTCTCATGTTGATAATATAACTTGCATAAGGGTACTCAGTGTCTTTAGCTACAAGATTTGATCCTGAGATAGAATAGGTGGATGTAAAGACAAAATTTCTTCATGGTGATCTTTAAGAAGATATTTTTATGAAGCAACCTAAAGGCTCTATAGTGAAAGAATAAATATAGGAGTTTGCCTACATGATCAAGAAGTCTATCTATGGTCTAAAACAATCGCCCGGGAATTTTTTTTTTTTGTGTGTGTGTGTATACATATCTATAGTTGGGGTTTATGAGACTCCAAGTTGATCTCTATGTGTATGGAAATAAAGTTACTTGCCATTTCATATATGTAGTTCTATATGTTGATGACATGTTGTTGGTGGGAAACAACATGGATCTGATAAAAGAGGAAAAACTGTAGTTTTCCTTGAAGTTCAACATTAAGGATCTCA
Source organism: Pseudotsuga menziesii (assembly GCA_001517045.1). Lineage (NCBI taxonomy): Eukaryota > Viridiplantae > Streptophyta > Pinopsida > Pinales > Pinaceae > Pseudotsuga > Pseudotsuga menziesii. The sequence goes on from LPNX010728459.1 coordinate 348,169, forward strand.
AAGTAGTAAATTTCATTCTTGGAAGGAAATACAAAGAGATCATGTAGGCCCTAAGTCTTTGGTTTAGACAAAGAAAATATGTTGAGACAATTTTGAAACATTTTAACATGCAGGAGAATAGATCGGTCAAGGTCCCTATTCTTGTGAGAGTCAAGCTATCTATTGAATAGTTTCCTAAGACACCTGAAGAAATAGAGTACATGTTACATGTTCCCTATGTTAGAGTTGTATATAATATGATGTATGCTATGGTTTGTATTCGACTAGATATTGCCCATGCAGTGGGAGTATTGAGCAGGTACATGCTGACACCTAGAAAATAGCATTGGACCACAGTCAAGAGAGTACTACTCATATATTTGTGTGTTGTGATGAATTATGTAATACATTATGGAGGAGAGTTTGAGGGAAAAAAGGAAATCAATGGTTGACCAATGGATATGTGTTCAATTTATTTGAAGGAGTAATCAATTAGATGAGTAGGAGAATCAGTTATTTCCCTATCGACTACTTAGGTTGAATACATGGAAGATGGTCATGCTTGTAAATAAGTTGTTTGGTTGCATAGATTGTGTTTAGATGTTGGTTTTGGTTAGCATGTTGTTAGTTTGGATTATGACAATTAGATCACAATATTACTGGAAATGAATTTAGCATATCATTCAAAGATGAAACACATTGTTTTTCAATACCATATTGTAAGAGAGATGGTGGAGAACCAGAAGGTGATAGTGGAAAAGTTAGACATGATGAAGAATGTTGTATACTCATTGAACAAGTCGATAAGCACAATGAATTTTCTTGGTGGAGGGAAACAATGGGCTTGATATCCCTGATATACTGAACTAAAGTTTTGAATCTCATGTTTATGCAAAGACCACAACAAGTCAAAGAATGTTGGGAATGTTATATTATTTTCATGTAAATCGACTAGCGAATTTGATAGACTACTGGAGTCAGAGTCGAAAATGGTGGAGATCTAGTCGACTGACCAAGCAGAATAATTGTTGGGTTGGACAAAAATGATTAGTAAATGGGAAGTCGATGGTACAAATAGATATCAACGGGAAATGTACGAAGTTGATCTAGTCAATTCGACTGTAACATAATAACTGAAAGTGGTTAGGAAGTTATGGATTGTCATTAATGTGCAGTTGGTTGTATTGCATATATAAATAAGATGTAATGGTTATGTATGAGGATAAAAGTAGTGTGTAGCAAGATGATGTAATGAAGTGTGGTTTGTGTTCTAGAAAGTATTGGTTGTAAAGACCTATTATGAGTATGTGATTAAAATATGAATGGTAAGCTCACTGATTTGTTGGTTTTCTCCCATGAAAGTGGTTTCCAAGGTAATTGATGTGTAATGTGGTGTTTTCCATTGTTTATGCTATGTTTTTGTTTAATTGTATGAATCAATATGAAAAACTATTGTAATCAATATTAGAAACAATAGTACTCTATGTAGCTTCCTAGATAAAATAGGGTTTGGGAGGACAACACGCACCCCCCCATTAATAGTTTGTTTGGGTAAGTTTTTTGTCAGTTTTAAGCTTTTCTTATCAACGTTTTTTCACTACAAGAATTTACCACTTTAGAGAGGGTTTACGATTGTGAGGGTCTTGCTAAAACTGCCTTTGAAAGTTTTTCTAGAGATTTCGTGGTGATTTTTGAACCCCACCCCCAAACAATGTCATGGAAATTAAACTTTTGGCAGTGATTTTTTAACAATAACCTCTAAAAGTTTGGTTCTCATGAATTTTAGGGCGGGTTTTAAAATGACCACCCCTAAATATGTATTTTAAGGTTTTTGTTTACAACCCCCTCTAAAAGTCATGAGAATTGAATTTTTGGAGGCAGGTTTTAACAACCACCTCTAAAATTTTGATTTTTATGACATTTTTTGGGGAGAAGGGGTAGGGGGTGGTTAAAACAACTGCCCCTACATGTGTTTTTTAAGTCATTGTTTTGAAAACCCCCCTAAAATCCATGAGAACTTAACTTTTGGAGGTGGTTTCTCATGCCCTTTTTTTTGGGGGGGGGGGAGGGGGGTTTAACAAGACTACC
>LPNX010728459.1:350260-365606 GCA_001517045.1 Pseudotsuga menziesii
TGGAGGTGGTTTGTTAAATACTTCCACCATAAGTCAAATTCTCATGACTTTTAGGGGGCAGGGGACCGGGGGTTTAAAAATTCTACCCCTAGCTATTTTCAAGGCAGCGTTTTGAAAACTCCCTTAAAAATAACGATAATTGAACTTTTGGAGCTGATAGTGCTATAAAAAATCATCTCCAAAAGCCCTATTTTAGAGACGGTTTATATATGTCAATTAATTTATTGTGGTAACTGCATCATGTGTTTGGGGTTATAGGGGGGACTAATATATATATATATATATATGTGTGTGTGTGTGTTGAAAATATAACCAATACTAAGAGGGGGGTTAATCAGTATTGGGCACTTCTAAACCAATTTATCCTTCACTTTAAATTATGTTAGAAGCATTCATCATTACTTATAATTCGTGTATAAACATACCATAAATAGAAATTAAACAATGCACAAAACAAAAGGATTATACATGGAAACCCAATGGAGAAAAAAACACAAAAAATTATCTTCAAAGTTTCAATGTTTACTAGCTAAGCTTGAAGGAGAGTCCCACCCCTTGAATTTCAGGCTCCAACCTAAAAGGAGATACAACTCCATAGATGTTCCATATATAGCTAGAAGTTGGGGCTCCACCCCCCTAAATATAAATATATATGAGAGAATATAAACCTGTCACAATCATTGCATGTCATTGTCCTTGTCACTACCTATCAATGTCCTTGTCACTCTCTGTCAATGTCACTGTCACACTGTCATTTCCATACCATCATCATACTGTCATACTTTCATCAATAATTCCATAAACAATCATCCATATTATTCTTGTATAAATATTAGGGTAAAACCCTAATTCAAACTTGGAAACTCAAACCCTAATTCATGCATAGCCCAAGAAAAATAATGAAATTTCATCTCCAAGAGGTCTCTTCATGAACATTATGATTCCAAAAAGGTATAGTGTAGTCATCCATCCCAAAAGATTTGCACTTTTCACAAAAATCATGCACAAACTCTAGGTCATGATTACGACCTCAACAAGAAAGAGAAAAGCTTATCATAATATAAATAACCCTTATAAAAATATAGATCCTCCTTTTAAGTGTGGTATCACATATCCCTTACCCACATGAGGGGATTTCTATCCATAAACTTGCACATAATTTCTTTTCCATGTGGATGCTGATTTGATGCATATTGTATATATTTTCTATTCTTACTAAATATGTGATTGACCTTTGACATTGTCCCTTTCTTGTCCTTTGACCTTTTCTTTGTATTAGACCATTGGCATCAATGGCACCTTGCTTGATATTTAACATACAACCTTACTTGATATTTGACATCAACGACAACCTTGTTGAACACTATAAATATAAATTTTACTAATACGACATATATAACTATTTTTTACACTCAAGTACCCACATAACATGCCACAAAAAGGAAGGTATTGCTTAGCAATAAAGCATATCATGACGTTGTTAGATTTTATTCAAGAGGAAGCGAACTTATAAAGTATATTATTTTTCCTAAAGAAGATGTTCTTCATGAGGAATAGGGAAAATATGTAGAATACCAAGGAGAAGTGTTAAACGAAGATGAGAATCAAGTAGGCCATTTAGTGCTTCTATCACATCCTATGCTTCATTTTTTTCCCGAGAAAAAAAACATAATTTTATTTCAACAGAGGTGGATAAAATTACATTTTTCATATGCATTTTGTAAATGAATTTCTATAGAGTTGTTTATCCATATAGTGGTTTCTACAATACAATAAATTTCTTTCTGGCTTCATGTGAAAGCTTACAAATATTTTTACATTAACTAGAGTTTGTTTTCCAAGTACATAAAAAAAAAAATAGTTGAAATTGTTTGTAATATTGAATGAAAAGAGCTTCCATGATGTTGTAGAGTACTGATGGTTTCTCTTCAGGTTGTTTGCAATGGGAACATGCCTTCTAAGAATGGCCTATTATAGAATTATGTATGTTCCCCATCTTTAAATTCTGTAATTTTTCACTACCCCAGTGCCATCCTGAGGCCCTCTTTTGATGGCCCATGTCTACTTCTTCATTACGCTCCCTATAGACATGATAACAAGAGAAACCATCAAAATAATTCTACAGATTATTTATTTACTTAAGAAGTGGTTCTAATCTTAAATTGTGATAGTGTTGGGTGGACTAGTGATCATGTTACAGATATTGGCTTGATCACTACTAATATTTGGTCATCATATGTTCTCATAGGAATTGTGATCTATTCGTGGACTACTAGCCTCTAAACAATTTAGGTGCTTTAGACTAGAGGTATGTTGACAATGGGCATACTTCTATTTTTAAATGTAATGTTAGTGATAATAAATGTTGGAAAGTGCTCGATAACATTTGTACACTTTGGGAAAACCATAACTAAGAGAAGAGAAGAGAAGATAAATTTATTTATGTCTAACAAGAGACAAAAAATAAGTCAATGGAATTTCTTAGTATAAAAGTGATGATAGAAAGTGGGAGTGCTAAGGTCATTCCTATAAAAGGGAATCCATAGCTAATTTATAAGATCTAAGCTTTAATAGTGCAGTGGCATCCTGTGGTTCATTAATGATTGTCCAAAGGAATGCCAATGCAATTATTTGGAGTGTTCCATCTCCATTTAAATATAAAGGGTGATAACCATAATCAACACCACCACCAACATTACCATCATTATGAAAATATGAACGTGTTTGGATAATTTGGTTGGCATGACAATGCTCAAGCTCTGAAATCCACAATCATTCTTTAGTTTCCATGAATTACACATCATCCATGCTTTAAAACATTTTATTTTTCTACAAGATATATCTTCTCATATACATAAGGTGAAAGATCAGCATCTTGGTACTCTCGGTGCAATATAAGCTAGACTAGTGAGAACTTGAAGCCTAATTTAATAATAAATAGTTAATCTAGAGCCTGACATGCAAAACAAGCATTTGATATATTTGGGTATTTAACATTTTGTTGCCTCACTCCATTTATAGTGAAAACTAATATGAAACAGGGGAGCTTCCACTTTAGGTCAACTCAACAGTTACCCTCAAAAAAAAGTGGAAGGAATTATGTTGGCTATATGGTATAAGCATTTTACAAAAAACATGCTAATAGATAAGCAAATGGAAGTGTGTCCATCAGAAGAGAAGGGAACTCTATACTACACATTGGATAGTTGGTCTAACCATGGTCCTTTGGGTTAAAATCTGCTAAGACTACACATAAGCAATAGAACCTGGAATATTTCATAGTTTTTAAGATTAATCAAGAAAAGTACATATCAACCTTGCACCTTCTTATTTTTTTTATTTTTATACTAGGGGAATCAACAACTGGGGATTGGGTTGGTACTCACATGACATGGGGTCCAAGGATCCATACCCGCTACCACTATACCCCTAGGTTCCCCACAACAACCTGCAAGCATGGGACACGGGTAAGCATGGGTGTGATTTGAACTCGTGACCTTTACAACATGTGACTCCATATCAAGCGAATCACCAATGAGCCACACCCATGCGGGCTAACCTTGCACCTTCTTATTAATCTTAAGGATTTTGTGGCCATAATGGTCATCACTCTCATGTTAGTATAATATCCTTGCAAATTGTTTTGTATATAATTAAGAATACCATGGTGACATGGGCCCTTCTATGCAAGATATATGTGCTATTGTTGAACATTACAAAAAGAGTGTTCAATTATATTTATACAATAATGGACAATTTGTGGAGTCAATTGTACATTAAAAAGTATCAAAGAAAGGTCTAGATTTAATAGCTTTACTAATAAATATAATAGTTATATGGAAATGATAATTTGAAGAATTTTACCATCCTTTGAGGGTCTATATTATATTTGGTTAGGTTCTACATTACTTGTCAATGAAATTGAATATTATGGAGAACTTAAAATAACCCAAATGTTGTATCTCATGATGGAATTAAACTTAAAAGAAGCAACTTTCCTTTTGTGGAATTATTTTTATTATTTAGTAGGGAATGCACTTGGGTTTAGTAGGGGAATGCACTTTGGGTTGGGATTGGTATTTTCAAAAGAGAGGCTCTAATTAGGCATGTCTTAAAGGGAACCTAGTGTGCTTGGTGTAGTCTCGATGCACACTATAATATATGATATATTATGTAATAGTAATATAATATAATTATTATAGGTAATGTATTAATAATAAGAAATTTATATATATATATATATATATGAAATTAGGTAAATTTAAAAATGAAACTAAGAGGGGAAAAAGGGAAAATAAACTCCCAAACAAAGCAAAAAAATCCATTCATCTAAATGTTATTTAAATAGGTTGTTTATTCCAATTGGGGTTAAGTTCCATCCGCTAAGAAAGAACCACAACTTCTAGAATGTATTTGAAAACTCGCCCACAAGGATATCACGCATAGAAATGTTTTGTCTAGGCCATTGGATTCGACACTACATTAGAGGATTTGGAATATATTTTCTCTCAATATGGCGAATTGTAAGAATGCACGGCGGTGATCATGGATAAGGGTACTAGGAAAATCCAAGGGTTACAGATTCATGACCTTAAAGAACATGGTACCATGTAGAAATCCCTAAAGGAGTTGGGTAAGAGCATTGGCAATTAGATAACTGCCTACCAGATGGCATCCACTGGTTTGGTGTTGCCTCATCTGCCTAACAAGACTACGGGGTGAAAAATATATGCCAACAACATCTTGCCCGAAATTCACGATGATAAATTGCTCACTTTTTTTACAAAATACAACAAATTTGAGGAAGGTTCCCTAGGTTTTTATAAACAAATGGGGAAGTCTAGATAATTTATGCTTTTTATTTTTACAAAAATGTTGAAGGTGGTAAAGAAGGATTTGGAGGAGCCAAATATGAGCAAGAGTAAAAAAATCGATTCTCCCAGATATTGCAGATATTCTCTTGGTGAAAGTACATAATTTTCTTCAATTCCAACTAATATAGTTGATCTTTATCCAAATTTGTAGGTAAGACCTTTAATGATCTAAGGAAAAAAAAACCTTAATGAAACTGGACCAAAATTTTGATGTATTCTACACATTCTTGTTGGGATTGCTAATCCACTGTAGAATGTTTCCCTTAATATATTTTCCATGTAGAACCTTTAACCACATGCCACTACCAAAGAGACCCCTCCACATACTCTTCATGCTCAAGGAAATGTTGAACCAAAACAAATTCTTAATATCCTAGCCTCCCAATCCTTTTGGTTTAGAAATCCAATCCCAACTCGCAAGATGTATTTTTTCCCCTTCATTAGATATAGACCAAAGAAAATTGAACATCCTTCTCCTCAACATATTTAGAATAGTCTGTGGGATTTGTACTGGAGAGAACCAATATATTGGGATGCTAACCAACACAACTTTACAAAGGGTCAATCTTCTCCCAGAGACAACAACTTGTAAGTCTAGTTTTCTATCCTATTTTCAATTTTTTTAACAAGCCACAACCAATATTTGACCCTATAGCAATTTGTTTTTAGAGAATAACTAAGATATTTAAATTCATCATCCAAAATCGTAACCTGTTAAGGGAGGAAATTTGTAATATGACCCAGTATATGATCATCAATGTTGTGGAAAATGAAGGCATATTTTGAGATGTTGACTTCCATTCTAGAAGTTGCACAAAAAACATTTATAATATCATAACAAAGTGGTGCCACTCATCAACCAATCCCCTTCCAAATACACCCACGTCTACGACAAATAATAAATGTGTAATGGAAATAGAGCTAGAGATTTAAATTCCCCTTAACTTCCCTTCTTATCTAGCAACATGTATCATTCTACTCAGACATTCAATAACGAGCAAAACAATAAATGGATATAAGGGAAATCCTTTCCTAAGTCGCCTAAAACTATGAAAAAAAATGATGGGAGATTTGTTAGCAAGAACAAAGAAATGTGCTAAGGTAAAACATTCCATAATCAAATTTGTCTCCCATATATGCAAAGCAATCTGAATTAATAATAAGCTAATATATACCCAATTAACCCAATCATAATATTTACGAAATACATCTTTAGAATCATGGCATTAATGCCTTTTCCTTTGATGGAATGTATACATTCCTGAGTGAACCCCACTTCTTGTTGGCTAGGAACCCAAATTGTTATTTTGTGATCAATTCTTCTAGCTTAGGTCTAATTGTATTTGCAATAATATTTGTAATAATTTTATAGACAAGGTTGCATAATGCAATCAATCTAAAATCATTGAAAGTATCAGGCTTGTTACTCCTAGAGATGATGGGAATAAAAGTAGAGTTGATTGCACTAGATACATAACCCTCTTTTCTGGAATGTTCCACCATCTACAATATCTCCTCCCCCATAAAATCAAAGAAGGACATAAAGAGTTCAATTGGCAAGCCATCTGGACCAAGGATCTTGTCTTTAGCAAACAATTTCAACATATTTTCAATCTCTCCCAAAGTGATAGGTGCCCCAACAACAACTCCTTCCTCCCTAGGAAAAAATAAGGGAGATGTATAATGACCTTTAACTGAGGATCAATCCTATTATTCCCAATATCTTTGAAATTCTTAGAAAAATAATTCCTAGTAGCAACTTCAAATTTATATTGAGAATGAACAATATCAACCCCCTCAACCTTCAAATCCCAAATGGAATTTATATTCCTCCTAAATGTAGCATAATTATGAAGAAAACTAGTATTGTTATCACCCAGGGCCACCCACATTGCTCTACTCTTCAACCTCCAGGTAATTTCCTCCTATTTAAGAAGCAAATCCTTTTTATTTTCTAGTTCCAGTAACTCTATTTTCTCTTCTTCTATGAAGATACCTTCAGGATTGTGTTCAAACATCTTCTCCATCAAGAATTCAATCTTATGGAGTTCTTCATTAGCCTTGTTCTTTTGTCTTTCTCCCATTTAACCACTTGCTTCTTAAGACATTTGAGTTTAAAGACCACGCTATCCATCAAGCAAAAGTCTACATTTAAAGCCACATATTATTAAATTTAAAGGGGTATTGTCTTTTGGATTTAAAGGTGTGTGCAATAAGTTGAGGGACCTTTTAGATGCAATCCTAATTTTAGGAAACATGCTCATGATACATAAAAACACAACACACTCGCGTTATGTATTGCTTGATTTGGTTAAGCTCGATCCTGACATGTCATATGACACGTAGGTTAGGCTAAACAAAACGCGCACGTGTTTTATAGTTACAAAAAACACACACGTTTTATAGTTACAAAACACATAAGCATTATGGAGAAGAAAAACGTGCACACATTATAGAGAAGAAAAATGTGCATGCATTTTGGAGAAGAAAAGTGTGCACACATTTTAGAGAAGAAGAATGCGCATGTGTTATGGAGAACCACAAAAAATGGTTTTGGTGAATGGCTATGAAAATGAATAAGAACAATAGTTTGCATCATCAAGACTTAGGACCTATAGTAATATTTTAGCATCATTAAGAACAGCATCTCAAACAACCATGCCTAACCTCCCAAGAGCATAATTTTTCTTTGTGTGTTGTCATATGGACACCATTAGGAGGCTTTAAGAACTAAGTATGTGTAACACCTCGATTTTGACCCCTATTATATTAAATTTTAAATGATGAAAATAACATTATTAAATCATGGTGTGGAGCTCAAGGCCAAGGACCCACCATGGATTTAGTGTTTTATGTATCGACAAGTAAAAACGATGCATATGGTTATTGTTCTAGCCAGACACATTATGTTTTGGACATCATGTAAATATGCAATTTAATAAAAATACCCACAACTATCTATGTCAATGCAACATTAACGAGATAGGGGCATGATTTCACAAGGAATAGGGTGGGAAAATATTCAAACCCTTGATCCAATAGGGTAAATACAAATGTCAAAGGGAAAACCCATAAAACTGTCAACTACCCATTTTGTCTTTTGTGCCCAATCATTTATTTTTTTCAGAAATTGGTTGAGGTAGTTAATGCCTTGGGATGGGAAGAGTATGATAGTCAAATTCGAATTGGAGAAGCCATCAGTTTTTGGAAAACATGTTTTTGACCTATGGGGCAAGTAAATGCTTGGAAAAGCATGCCCATCCCATGGTTCACACATGTCCTTCATTTTATCATGCAGTTGGAGCTTGATGTGCTTGCTACCTTCACATTTTTGTGTCGTTTCCTCATTCCTTCATGCCTAGAAATTCGTTATTGTTCTTGTTGAGTGGATGGCTAGAGGAGATTCACGAATTGTGGGTTTAGGGAGGTCATTTTTTTCTCCCGTAATGCCCATAAACATTTTTTTGAATACGAATCCATGAATTGGGGGTTTGTCGAGGTCATTTTTTCCTCGATGAAGCCATTAAATGTTTTCTGAAATGATTTTCTCACTTGGGTCGTTATTCCCCATCTACCATTTTTTTATTTTTGGTTCCCAAGGTGTTTTGTCCATACCTAGCACTTGTGTTTTGTTATTTTGTAAATCCTTGATTTGGTATGAATAGTTAGGATTGGAAGAGGCCGAAATTTGCTTAATAAATCTAGTGAAGAGAGGAACCTCATAGACAGATCAAGAGGGGCTTGCAAATCCTTTCTACGCACCCTGAAGAGCACTAGAAGGGAAGGTATGGCCTAGGGGAACTGTGTAGCAGTGAAGGGAATAATTCCTTATGTTGGGTGGTGTAGGTGTTGTGGAGGCCAAACCAGATCTTGTGTAGGTGTCCATAGCTCTGTGGTTGAGCTCACTAGCTTTGTCACATGCCCCAATTTGCAAAAAAAACAATTTTATAATATTTGAGGAACATTGTGTTAAATTTTATGCTAAGTTGTAATTGATGACCTAGTGGGGTCAAGAATATTTAATGTAAATTCAGAATATTTTATTTATAAATAAATAAATGAGGAGACAATAGCTTAGGGAAGCTGTTAAAAGAGTGTTTACTAGTCAATTGGTGGAGGAGACTTGGTGGAGAGGAAACTGACACGTGGCAGCATCCTCAAACCACTTCCAACTGTTGCAGGTGGAAACTTCCCTATATTTGTGGTCATGATTCCCCAAGAAAGTGCAATCAGAGCATGTGGCTCATTTAATGAAAAACTGACCCAGAAGACCTAGGCATCTCTATAAAATTTCCCATTGAAGAGAGCTGAGGCTGCTCATTCTAGAGAAGTGATCATTTAGGGTGAATGAATTTTACTCAAGAGAAATTCAATGGAGGGGAGTCTGGAGTGTGTTTGAGGGGATAACTGTTGTGATTGATCTAGTTGTAGCTTTTAATTTGAAGATCATACTGTTGAGAGTAGATTTTTATTACTGAGGTAATTGAACCATTCAGGTGACAGAGGTCTTACAGTTGCATTCTCCACCCAGTTCTCAGCCAAGAAGACCAGGAACAAGCTCAGGGGTCCTGAGGAAGCATTGTTTGAGCACTCTCCAGGAGTTTGGTTGGGAGAAACAACCTCCTTAAGCTATTGTCATCTTGTCCTCAACAGGTTCTATTTTATTTTTACTGTCTTCAGTTAAATAATTCTTAGTTTATCTATTACAGGCATGTTAGTGTTTAGGGTTTATGAATGAAAAGTAACTATGTAAGGTTAAGTTCAGTAAATTTATAGATTATAGTAGAAATGGAAATGATTATGTAAATAGTGAAATAGATGGAAATTAAATTTCCAAGCTATGTTTTTCCACACCTGAACTCAGGTCGTACTCTAGCACAGTTGGATTGCTTTAAGTAAATGAAATGATTCTTTTATTGGAATGTAAACAGTAGATATGATTCTTTATTTGAATGTAATTAGTAGATAGATTTTACTTAAATGTTTATGAAATTCACTGAATAGCAGTGCTATGTTTTGTCTGCACTTATTTACTTCAGCCAACCAAATAGAAACATAGGTGTAACAGAAAATAGTAAATATTATTACTTCCAGTATTAGTATACTGATAACATATAAGATATTATAGTTAACAGAAGTAAAGTAAGCCTTTAATATTTAGGAAAACATGTAAAAATAAAACAAATAAACAGTTTATAAATATTAACTTACAAACCAGAGTGTGTCTTATCCAGGACCTAAGGATTCTTTATAATCCTTTAATTTACAAAAATTACTGAAAGTCGATATTACCCTAGTTTCGAGTATTACTACACTAAAAACCTAAGTATTTTATTAACTAAAAACTCAAAGTAAAACTGTGAAAATTACTTAGGATTTCTTATTGTAACAAGCTAGTATCAAACTTGTAACTATAAGTCACTTCATCTTTCATTATTCTATTTTCTTTTAAAATGGAGTCAAAAATACTATAGCAGAAACAAGGATTTCATAAACTGTAGGGTTTTACAGTATTTCTTTTTAACCCTTAAAAGCCGAGTTCTAGAAATTAACAATATCTTTTAAACAGAGCTTAAAAATAATTATAAATATAGAGAATTAATAAATACTATACATATGTAAATCATGAACAATGCAAACATTAATATTTAACCATTTGCATTAAAAATCCTAAATCAAAGGTAGGCATATAGCTTGTAGAAACGATGGGTCGAAACCCCAGCCTGCTAAATAAACCAAATATATATAAATATTTTATATTAACAGTAAATAAAATACATTACTGACAGGATGAGTAAAACCCAGTTCACAGTCTTCATTTTCTTGAAGCTTAAATGTAAAAAGGAAAACTGAAGCAATGAGAAAGAGGTCTTTTAAAATCTCTGAGCATAAAGGAGGTTCTTATAATCTTAAACAAAAATATTACATCATTAAGCCGTAAGGCTGAAACTGTTTCACCAAAAACCACATATACATCACAGCTTCAAGAGCTTGAGCCACCCAGCGAATTATTGCAAGGGTTTCTAAATAAAAACTGGGTAATAAACAACCAACTATTTATCATAACCAACAGAGATTTCGAATCCATGTTCCAACCACAGAAATACTTCTTCCAACAACCCAAATGGCAAGCAGGGAGAACCCACAATGAGACCGGGGCTTACTAGTTGGAAGCCCATGAAGTTACCCGAAGCATGAGTTTTCTTTCCACATAAATCTTGGAGTTGTCAACGTGAATCTGCAAGATTTAAACCAAACAATCTTTAAAACTCTGAGTAATAATTTACTAAACCCTAACTTAGTAAATAATTTGACAAAGAATCTCGGCCAAGGTAAAAAAATGCATGCCTGTAAGCAAGAAGAAAACCGAGCCAAGAAGATACAGCCACCCAACTCATATGCATCAATCCAAGGAAAATATCAAGTCAACCCTGCGACAGAGGAAACAAGGATACGGCCTCAAGCTCCATGATGCCAAGGCAAAGAACGAACATACACAAGGGTAAAACCTTTTACAGATTTCAAGCCAAGTGAAGAAGTGAAAAACCACTCCCACTATGTTTCCTTCAACTCACAAAAGAAACTGAAAACACAAACCATGAAACCATAAACCGCTTTGCACAGTAATGCAGGCTTTAGTGCCAAGGTTTAAGAAAGAGCAGGCCTCTCATGGTCGCAAGGAGTTTCACAGCGCAACCTACAAAAACACAAACCCTCGAAGCACAATGCAAAAGAGTAGGGTTTCATTATGTTATAAGTCAACCAATGCATGGACGAGGATGGTCCACGTGCCCTTCCAAAAATTTAACCAAGTGTGGGTCGATTCCTATTGTCAACGTTGCACATCCGATTATGAATTATATCATTGCCAATAATACAAATAATGCTATCTACTATATTATAAAGATTCATATCATTTCCCATAATGAAATTTATGCCATCAACCATAGTCTAACGTTTCATATGATTGCTCATCATATCAACTTTGCCATCGATGATATTATACTATGCTTTGGAACTAGTATTATATAGGAGCAAATCTTATAATGTATATTGCCTTTAGTTTCATTGCATCTAGTAATTGATAAGTAGATACAACTACCTTAGGTTATATATTAAGTTGATGGGTATAGCTTGACACTGTTAAATCATAAGTCAACATAGTTTTGTAACATTGCAAATAACACTTGTATCATGGTTATAATCTAGAGATTAAAAATACAGCTTGTCTACTAGCTGTGTAAGAAGATAATCATCATTGTAACAAATCAAATAAGTTGGTATTGTTACATGACTAGTAAAGGATAAATAGAGTATTAATATAATGATATGATGATTTATTTTATATATAGACTGAAGAGCTCTAAACTTCTCCACAAAAATACTTGATGCTGATAAAGGAAGGAGTCTTCAAGAAGACTGAAGATTAACCTTTGGAAATAGTCTCTATTAAGTAACTAATCTTTCATGGTAAACTTTACCTTTGAAAAACATAGGAGTATGTTCATACATAAAGAGAAGTACACTTGAGTATTGAACATGACAATAGTAGTAAGATCATGAAACAGTAGAAGTATTTATATGAAGATCATGAGCTCTATGCTCATTGTAAGAATCTATAATTGACTAGGTACTATACTCTTTATGACAGAAAGAAACCTTATTAGAACTCATTCTTGTAAATAGCATTAATTATGTTAAGGATAAAAGTCATATGGCTTGAATATAAATACTGTCATAGATCCAAAACAATGAAGGAATTTACTTTACCTCATCGGAGTCTTGCATCTTAAATATCAATTTATATACTAGCATCTTATCATGCTAAGGAAGTACTTCTCGACATAATTCAAAATAAACTTCTACTTGGTCATACACTTACCTGTTGAACCTGTAAGAACCAGCAGTCCATTTGAGTTAGCAGAATGATAAGTAAGCCCCGATTTCAAACATGGTTTCTCACCTACTTGACAAAAGTAAATCATCAGTACAGCTAGCAGCAATTAAATGCAAGTCATTTTTATATAACTTATAAAAATTAAAGTTGTATTAGTTTTTTCTGTATTTTAAACTAATCCTTAAATTTTGTTAAACTGTTTCATTTTCTGGTAACCGCTAGCAGTTACTAAACTGTGATTTAAGACATTTTATGTCACTTTAAAAATCTTAAATTTTTATGAAATTTTGGGTTATTACAAGCTTAGCAATTCTCCTTTCCACTGCCTTAGCAGCCTGATAAACCCAACTGTGTTTGGCTTGGCTGAGTTTGAAGTGTATTTAGCTATGTGTGAGCCTGTTGTTCCCTAGTTCTTTGTGGAAACCATGCCCAGCTGGGGGTGGCAGTGGTCCTGAGAGATTGATGAGCACACTGGCCTATGGTTGGGTGGAATGTTGCAGCGACATAGCTAGTTGCGAGACAACTTCTTCCCAAGATGAGTATTTCTTGTGTATTTAAGTCCTGCAACTGTAATTGTTTTAAATTATCATGAATATGTTGAATGATTGAATGGGTTGAATACATTTTACTTCTGTTTAATTTTAATGAAGTATACATCTGCATATGTGTTTTATTTTAGTGCATTTATTATTATGTTCATGGGAATAGGTTTCCCATTTTGACAGTAGTAGAAGAAGTGTGTTAGTTGCATCCTCTCCATTGTTGTAATAGGGGAGGGGACGTGATAGTATGGGTTATAGTTCCTTGACCATGCTTGGTGAAGGAAGCTCAAGACTTATGACCTAAAGGTAGTTTTTAAGGCTTTAGGTCCATGAACAAGGCATTGAACCTGCACATAGGACGTCTGTATGTGATATTTTGCATCTAAGAGAGAATATGTAGTGCATTAGAACTCTCTTAGCACTAGAAACATATCTGTAGACATGGTTGAAGGAGGAAGCCTAGTCTATAGGCCCTAAAGGAATCCTATAGACATATAGGTCAAAGAACAACACCTCGAACAAACACACATGATCTCTTAAGGGTATCCTCAACCTTTAAGTTGGGATATGGCCATGATTAGGATTTTTTTTAGCATTAGATATGGAGGATAAGGTGTTAATCATGGTTGGTACATAAAGCTTTAATTTTAGGTTGTAAACCATCTTTTAGGGCTCAAGGTCCATGAACAACACCTTGAATCACCATAGATGACCTCTCAAGTTGATAGTTTTGTTTTGAATGGGGATATGGGAGCCATTAGGGGTTTCTAATTACTGTGTATGTGTCTTAGAATCTTAAGCATAGTAAGGGGAGGAAACCTAGGCCTTAGCCCCTAGAAGATGCTTCTAGCCATTTAGAGCTAAGAATGATGTGTTGAACAACCTCAATAAATCCTTCCATGGTATCATTTACATTGAAATGGGGATATTAGTGCCATTAGAACATTTTAAGCACTAAGTACATATATTAGGCCCCTTGATATGGGTGGGGGGAAACACTTGGTCCTTAGGCCTTAAAGAAAGTTGTTAACCATTTAGGGCCAAAATTGATTCCTCCAACCACCACACATGACATTGAAAGTGAATCCTTTGAATCTTAATGGGGATATGCATGCCATCATCATTCGTTGAGCACTAGGTTTGTATCTCAAGGCCATGGACATGGTTAGAGGGGGAAACTATGGCCTTATGCCCTAACTAAATATTATAGGCATCGAGGGATAGGAAGGATGCCTTAAAAATTATACATGGCATCTCATAGGTATATTTGGACTATAAATATGGATGTTAGTGGAATTAGGTGGTTTTAAGTAGCAGATATGGGACCTTTGAAAAATTATTGAGGGGATATACTCATGCCTTCAGCCATAATGGAATATTTGAGGCACCCATTCTAATGAACAATTCCTTGAAGCACCACACATGACCTACTCAAGGTATGCTTGGTCTCCAAGAAAATATGCACATGAATTTAAGAGGTTTTGAGCATTAGATATGGGTATTAAGGCCTCAACATGGTTAAGGGAGGAAATCCAAGACTTGATCCTGAAAGAATATTTTTGGCATCTATGGCTATGCATGTGCCTTACTCACTATCCCTCTATGCCTCACTCACTATCCCTCCTCGGCTTTGTATTTATCTCTCTCTATCTCTAGGTGTATGTGTGTGTGTCTTTCCACCCTCTCTCTCACACAACCTCCCTCTCTCTCTATATATATCTATGTCTGTGTGTGTCCCTCCCTCACTACCCATCTCTGAGAACCTCTCTCCAAATTATTTATACCTCCCTCACTATCCCTCCCTACATCACTCTCTCTTTATTGCTCCCCCCTCTGCCCTCTCTTGTTGTTTCTCACCCTTCTCCCTCTCTCTCTTTCACAATATCTCTCTCTCTATATATATAAATATGTGTGTGTGTGTGTGTGTCCCTCCCTAATCACACCTCTCTCATAATATCTCTCCACCTTCTCTATACCTCCCTCACTATCCCTCCCTCCACTAGTCTCTCTCTATCACTCACCCTCCCCCCCCC
>LPNX010728459.1:365710-380837 GCA_001517045.1 Pseudotsuga menziesii
CCAGCTTCTATATACCTCCCTTGCTATCCATCCCTCCATATCACTCTCTTTATCATTAACCCCTCCCCCCTCTCTCTTTGTCACCCACCCCTTCGTCCCTCTATCACACACAATCTGTGTGTGTGTGTGTGTGACACCCATCCCTCTCTCTATATTTCTATCCATGTGTGTCCCCCCCTCACTTCCCATATCTCATAACCTCTCTCCACCTTCTCTATACCTCCCTCACTATCCTTCCTTCCATCACTCTCTCCATTTCTCACTCATCCCTCTCTCCCTCTACCTCTCACCCATCCCCCTCTCTTCCACATAGTCTGTGTGTGTGTGTGTGTGTGTGTGTGTCCCCCCCTCTCTCACAAACTCCCTCAGTCTTTCCCTCTCTCTCCACCTTCTATTTACATCCCTCTATAAATATCTCCCTCCCTTCTTCCTTACTTACCAATCCTATGTGCCATTATCCCTCTACTATATCCTCTCTCTCTCTCTCTCTCAAATTGTACATGTCCCTCCCTATCTCTTTTCACCTTCCCTCTCCATGTTTCTCTCTTTCACAACCTCCCTCTATCTCCATCGATCAACCCTCCACCCTCCATCTTTGAAGCCATCTCTCTCTCTCTCTCTCTCTCTCTCTCTCTCTCTAGATCTCCTTATACATGTGTGTCCATGTCCCCTTTCCCTCCTTGTGTCTACCCCCCCTCACATACACACACACCTTCTATCCCTCCTTCACTCTATCTCCATCCCTCCCTCACTACCCCTCCTCCCTTTTTATCTTATTCTCTCTCAGTCTCTCTCTATATCATTATATCTCTCTCTCTCTCTCTCTGTGTGTTTTTTCATCTTATCCCTTCTCCTCAACTACCTACCTCATTATGACCCCTATTCTTTGTTTTATCGCATCTCATTCCCATATCTTCAAATTCCCCTTCCTTCGCCTCTCTCCTCCAACACATACTATTCCTCCTCTAATACTCCATATCCACCTTTCCATTCATCAATCCTCTCTCATCAAACCATAACTCACTTCCTCCCCTCCACCTTATCCCCCTTCATGACTCAAGTCTTGCGTACAACTTCTAACCCTGTACTTCTTCAACACCACTTCTCCTCCTAATTGTTGGAGACATTTACCACCATACACACTCTTTTTGGTCAAATTTTCCTAGTTAAACCACTATCCTAAGTATTATTGACATTAATTGACATCAGTGGAGCATTAAATGTCATCATCCAATCTCACCCATGCCTACCTTCAGTCAAGGAGGCTAAGTTAGCCTTCTCCTACATTCGAGGAGGCTAACTAGAGCACTCCAGGTGTGATCTGAGTGATATTAATGCACCTAATTGCTAATTGGTGGTTACAATCAGTTAAACAAGTTAGTTAAGGCACCTCCTCTCATTAAATATATTATTTAATTATTATTTAATGAACTGGAGTCAACAGGGGCGCCTCCACCAACTTTTGATGTGAAGTTCAACTTCAGTTAACCTCATTGGGGTTCATTGGAGTCAGTGTAGTGCTACCTCTTGATGGTTGGTGAGCTGTGACATGTGTTTGATCTCTTTCAGTTGAGACTTAGTCATTTATTGCACTCTGACTTTAGTTAGGGTTAGTTGAGTCAATTAGGGTTTTGATCAGTGGTTAACTGAGTGTGAACCATGGCTTGCAGTCAGTTAAGCTAGACTCACTCATTCAATTTGAATGACCTCCTAATAAATTTGAATTGTCTCTTCATTCATGCTTGTAGCATGTCATTGTAATTGTAATCATTCATTCTTTATGTGAATACAGAGCGGCTACTATTCCTGTAGAATGATTACACCATTTCCTGAGTTATTTGTTGATTAATTCTTAATGAGATTGATTCTTTGTTCCTAGATCAATAGACAAGATTAATACTAATAGTGCTCTCAGTCCTCACTCCCCTTCACCCTTGTAACCTATAATGCTCCCATTCCATTCATATTTCTCTGCTTGAATTTACAACATCCTCCTAGGACCTTGACCCTTCCCCACCCCCTCAAAACTATTAACCATACTCACTCAAACTTATAACATCCTCCTAGGACCTTGACCTTATCCACCCCTTCTCAACTATTAAATCTTCCTACTTGAACTTCCAGCATCCTCCTAGGCCCTTGACCCTTCCCCACCCCCTCTCAACTATTAACCATCCCGACCTGAACTTCCAACATCCTCCTAAGCGCTTGACCCTTCCACACCCCCTCTAAACTATTAACCATACATTTGATGTATTGGATATAGTGCTAGAATTTTTTCTCTACATAATGTGCATGCGTTATAGAACTACATAATTCGCATGTGTTTTGTAGTTCTATACCGCGCACACATTTTCCAATTCTATAAGGACAGGAAATGTAATTTGAATTTAAACATGCCAATTCACTTACTCGCATATCACCAATAGTCCTATGTGTATGGTTGGAGTTTGCTTCAGTAATATCAAACCTGTGCTATGGTATATGATAAACCATAGCTAATTGGGCCTTTCTTCTAGTTTCTGAAGAAGTCATTTACGCACTCGTTATAGTATGTGTTGGAGACATTTACCACCATACACACTCATTTTGGTCAATTTGACCTAGTTAAAACACTATCCTAAGTTTTATTGACTTAATTGAAATCAGAGGAGCACTAGATGACATTAGCATGAGCACACCCACGCCTACCTTCAGTCAAGGAGGCTAACTTAGCCTTCTCCTACATTCGGGGAGGCTAACTGGAGCACTCCGGGGGTGATCTGAGTGTCATAAATGGCCCATATTGCTAACGGATGGTTACAATCAGTTAAACGAAGTAGTGAAGGTGCCTTCCTTCATTAAATTGATTATTTAATGATTATTTAATGAACTAGAGTCAACAAGGGTGCCTCCAACCACTTATGATGGTCAGTTACACTTCAGTTAACCTCATCGGGGTTCATTGGAGTCATTGATGCACTACCACTTGTTGGTTGGCTTGTAGTGACATGTTTCTGAGCTACTTTCAGTTAGACTCAGTCATTTATTGCACTCCGACTTCAGTTAGGGCTCAGTTGAGTCAATTAGGGTTTTCATCGGTGGTTAACTTGAGTGTTGACTATGGCTTACATTCAGTTAAGCCAGACTCACTCATTCAATTCGAATGATCTCCTTGGGAATTCAAATTGATTTGTCATTCATGCTTGTAGCATGATCATTGTATTGTATTACTCATTCTTTGTGTGAATATACAGAGCAGCTACTCATTTTGTAGCACAATTACACCATTTTCATGCCTTATTGTTATTAATCTTTGGTGATACTTGTGTTTAGTCCATAGATTACTGTGACAGATTAATATGGTATCAAAGCTCATGGTGGGACGAAGCTCAAATCTCTCAAAAACAAGGTTTTTGACAGATTTTGCATGAAAAATTGAGCAAAGCTAAAAAATTCTAGCACTGCACCGGAAGCCAAGGCTTACCACTTAATACCCCAAGTAAGAAAATTGTTGATCAAGCTTGCTTGATCAATTATGCTGGGTGTGATGAAAGCCTAAAATGTGCAGGTTGTCCGACCTTACGGTGCCCCTTTTGTTGTGATTTGTAGGTTTTAATAGGTACAACTTCGAATGGACTCATCAATCCCTCTTCTCACCCCATTCACAAGCTATTCAGAATGGAATTTGAAGATGATTACATCTCTGAAGAGATGAGGTCTCTATGAGGTTTCTATTGGACTTGGAAAAGATTCTTATGAGAATGAGAATGACTAGCTAAATGACAATCATAGAGCTTTTGTAGCAATATGTCTGGCCCTTTCTCCTAGCTTGCGCTACCTTATTGGTTCTGCTAAATACCCAAAGGATCTCTGGACAAAATTGGACAGAACCTTTGGCAAGCATAATGAGGATCATAATAGCACTTTGTATATCACATCCAGCATCACAAGATTTCTTTACTCAAAATTCTCGACCTCTACTCTCTCTGATGAAGTTGTTCAAGATGAAGATGAAGCAGAATCTTCTACATAGTCAATTTGAATTGAAGAAAGTATCCTTGCAGTGACTCCTTCTCCTGATGCTCTAGAAGTTCATGAGATATCTGATATCTCATCTCCTCATATGGATGAAATATAAGAAGAAATTAGAATCTCTAATATTCAATAAAAATAATGTTGCGCTTCCATGCAAACATTCACTGGTGATTTTCCTTTGAATTCTGTGCAAAATTTACCAGTAATTGCTTCCGAAAGTGAAGAGAAATTTGATTTTTCTTCCTCTAATGTTGTTGCTGGTGTGAAAATATGTGATACCTTGGATATTTTGGAAGAAATATCAGATTACCAAAGTGATCCATTCGCTTCCCATGATCTAGATCTTCCAACAAATTCCTGCAGGATTGCATGCACCAAAATTCAGAATTTTGAAGAAAAAGACAATTGTGCATCCACCATCTCGGTTGACCATACTTTTGGATCTGATATGAACCTTATTGGATCTGATATGATCTTATTTGGATCTGATCTGATATTTCTTGGTTCAAAATTTCAGGTTCATAAACCTTCAGTACTGCTTGTAGTTGTTCTCATCAACGATGTGAAGAAACAAGTACTGCAAGTCTCCTACGAAACTGCTACTGGGGATTTGATTTCATTTCACAGTTTTGGATCTATTGTGAACTTATTTAGATCTGATTTACTTCCTGATCTGATATTATTTTGTTCATATTTTAAAATCCAAGAGCTTTCAGTCATGCTTGTAGCTTCTCTCACCAATTCCGGTGTGAAAAATCAAGTATCGCACTTTCTCTTCAAAACTACTGATGGGGATTTGGTGTTAGTTTCCTCTTATGAGGTTGATGATATTTTATTTTGTGAATCATTAGCTATTTTTGAAGCTATATCATATTATGGAGCTCAAGCATTCACTCTCCATAGTCCCAGCTGGGCTTCTCTACCTTTGGTTACATGCTCATCTCCTCACAAAACTAGTAAAGAGGAAGACATTCTGCATCTGCTTGGACACTTGCTCCTAAAAATTGGGGCTGATTTTACCTCTCATGGTTTGTTGTTCAAGGTTGCAACATATCAGTTTCTTGAGTGTTCCACACATGATTCGAATCCTCAAGAACCTTTGCTCTCTCTTCAGATGATTTTAGCTACTCTACATGGGTCCAGTTTTCACTGTGCAGCTATTTATATTTCTGATTCAGTTGAGTGCATTGTTCTTCTTCCAAAGTGGAAGATTCCTCCAAACATATTCATTTAGTTTGGATTCAGATGTTCACATGCACAGTCTTAGGATGCTGCTACATAGAAGAACCAATTCTTGATTTACTGCTTAGTTGGAGGGGGGGTATTTTTCCCATGAGGTTTTCCCCATTTCCTTGGTTATATTAAGTAGTTACTTTATTGTATAGGGTGACCTATGGCCTTTGTTGTCGAGGCCCTAGCATTCTTATGCACTTTATGTTTTCCACTTCTCTTGAGTATAGCTTAAGGGGGGGGTGTTGGAGACATTTACCACCATCAGGGATAATTTTAGGGGTGAAATTTATCCCAGTGGGCTATTTTTCCATGTTTTTCACCCAAAAAAGATTCACCATTTTGCATTTTTTGAAGCCATGTTTTGCCCAATTTTGATGGGGTAAAAAATTTTCACCCTAAAAATCACCAAATTATTATATAAATGATATAAAATCCTTGGAAATTAAAATATTTTTTGAAAAATATCGCCAATCATTTTATAGTTGGCGTTTTAAGAATTGGTAGTATTCGCCAACATTTATACACTTTTAAATAAGTATGGTTCCTTAAAATCATCCCTGACCACCATACACACTCATTTTGGTCAATTTGGCCTAATTAAACCACTATCCTAATTTTTATTGACTTAATTGACATTAGAGGAGCACTGGATGACATCAGCATGAGCACACCCACGCCTACCTTCAGTCAAGGAGGCTAACTTAGCCTTCTCCTACATTCGGGGAGGCTAATTGGAGCACTCTAGAGGTGGTCTGAGTTTCATAAATGGCCCATATTGCTAACTGATGGTTACAATTAGTTAAACAGAGCAATGAAGGTGCCTTCCTTCGTTAAATTGATTATTTAATGATTATTTAATGAACTGGAGTCAACAGGGCCGCCTCCAACCACTTCTGATGGTCAATTACACTTCAGTTAACCTCATCGGGGTTCACTAGAGTCATTGATGTGCTACCAGTTGTTGGTTGGCTTGCAGTGACATGTTTCTGAGCTACTTTCAATTAGACTCAGTCATTTATTGCACTCTGACTTCAGTTAGGGCTCAGTTGAGTCAATTAGGGTTTTGATCGGTGGTTAATTTGAGTGTTGACTATGGCTTACATTCAGTTAAGCTAGACTCACTCATTCAATTCGAATGACCTCCTTGGAAATACGAATTGCTTTGTCATTCATGCTTGCAGCATGATCATTGTATTATATTACTCATTCTTTGTGTGAATATACAGAGCGACTACTCATTTTGTAGCACAATTACACCATTTTCATGCCTTATTGTTATTAATCTTCGATGAGACTTGTGTTTAGTCCCTAGATTACTATAACAGATTAATAATATGCTACACACAATCAATTTTTATGAAATTTTAAACATACATAGCATTTTTCTGCAGATTCTAAATATGTAATTTTTATTAAAAAGGTTATATTTTCATATTTTTTTTTCAATTTCTATTGTGTCCTAACTCATTTACTCAAAAAACATGTTGTTAGTGTTTTTTCCATAACTTTTTCAATTCGTAATCATTTTAAAAAGAAATTATATGGTGCACTAGAAGACACTTACCTCTACATTCTATAAAAAACCCATTTCATGATTATTTCATTAAGACTTTCAAAGGCTGGACCCACAAAAGCGTACCATTTTCGAGGAATGACCACTTGATAATTATAGAAAAATTTAAAAATTACTAATTTTATTTTCAAAAAATAGCGCTACACTAGTGTTGTAAGTTCTCTACATGCTTGCAAATTTTTGTATCTCGAAACCATCATTTAGGTCCTCAAAGGCTGCACCCACAAAAACATACACCTTATTATTTGCCTAAAAAATAAAAAGTGACTGTTAGAAGAAATGAAACTTGACATAGTTATAAAAAATTTCAATACATAAAACTTATATATTTGGAAACGTGATTCAATTTCCTACCTTTAATCTTTTTTACTCAAAACAAGATATTTTGTGTAAGTATCTGAAAAAATACAATTAAGTTGAGAGATGCCTGATTTTTTAGTTTTCTATTGCATCTAAGGTACCCAAAGTGACCCATATTAGCTTACACTCACCCTTAAACCCATCAATTTAGAGAAAAATGGGAAAATGATTAGATATGTTAAACATAACAACCCATGTTCTATATAGAAGATGCCAACTCCTTAAATACTCAATAAATCGAAAAAAATAGCATTATTCCATTTGAATCAGATTTTTTTAAAGTCGCGATAGATTATTATTATATATAATTTTTTGTAGTGCATCTTAATATTCAATAAATCTAACATTATCAACTCTTCTGAGTTTATTAAAAGGGGATTTCTCCTCTGCTGTGTATTGTTTTGTATGAGTGCTCACTTTTAGAATGCTGATCAGTGCCTTTTGGCACCCATTAGATGTGGATGAGTTGACAGTCCTCTCATGATGAGACAGTTTTCTGATGGGATCTTTTACTGTTGATAAGCCTTTCCCCCTGGCGGAACTCCTATGGGCTGTGACTATGTGTAACCCAATAGAGAGATGATTGTAAAGATGACCTTTGATTCTTATAAGAATAACAAGGACAGGCTTTTTTCTTTCTGAAAACAAAAATCTAACATTAAAATCCCTATTCGATGATAAACAAAACCATTCCATGAAACAAAGAGAATTTATAAATGGTTGTCTTTTAAAGAACACTTCATGTAATATATATTTATGTTTTTATTAATAGTTAAAAACTATAAATCGAAAGTAATATAATTAACCTAATGATTAAATTATAAGTTAAAGTAACATAATTAACATGGTGTTTAAATTAATCATATGCTTTGGAGAGGTGGTTCTTTATAATAGAATATTAAAATGATTTAGCAAATAGATTAATAAATTATTTTTTATACAAGAGCCACAAGGTGGTAATGTTCCCAACATTTCCATTGGCTATTGCTATAAGAATGAAGCTATAAAACAAAGTTTAAATCTTTCACTTAATAAATTTAGATTGAGAATTATTTTCTATTTATTTACTTTATATAAATTTGATATTAATAATATTGTGTACAAATAAGCCAAAACAATGTTTCTATATAATGTGTAAAATAGATTTAAAATGAGAATATTGTTTCTTGAAACTAGAAGACTAACTAGTGGATGCTTAGTGTTTTCCATCTTCTTTATCTAAATCTTCCTCCCTGTGCTCTATTTATTTTGGATGAGTCCTATGGATTGAACCTCATTGATTTAGGGGACTTTCCAATATTTTGGATGAGTCCTGTGGATTGAACCTCATTGATTTAGGGGACTTTCCAAATCCAAAGATTTGGATAGAAGAATTGTTCAAAACGCAAATGAAGTGGATAGTGCATATGAATACTCATTCCAACAACAAGAGGCACTAGGTGGCTATGTTTTGACATCAACACTATAGTGTTTTGAAACTTTAGACATATTGATCATTCCTAATAAGTTGTTTTGAATCTTAAAAACTATTAATAAAATACAAAAGTTATTTAATTAAGACTTGAAAATTTATATTTAATTAAAATCATAAGCATCATACAACTTAAAAAAACATAACTTAAAATAAATTATATCATTTTAAAATTAAACATTAATTTTTTTAACTTTAAATTAAAAATATATATACTCAATTATCAAAACCAAAAAGCTAATAAAATATGCTTGGTTAGCTTGAGACAACACTTGAAGTTCATGGACACATTCGGGCCTACCACCCAGGTGCTTGGCCATGTAAACTTGATACACAACACACTTGATATGATGGTCCTTGAAACTTGGGTTGCTCCAAATCCAAAAATAATAATATAAAATCAATATCCATTATTTTAAATACAAATTACACACTTGATATGAGGGTCCTTGAAACTTGGGTTGCTCCAAATCCAAAAATAATAATATAAAATCGATATACATTATTTTAAATACAAATTACTTATTTATAGTTATATGAGAATTATATAAATATTTATTAATTTAAATGAATTTTGTATATTCTATATATAAATTTTCTAAAAAAAAATTATTTTATGGCTATTTATTTAGTGAACTATTAAACAAAAAAAATGTACATATATATTTCTACTTTAATGCACATTCTTAATTATTTTGTTTAATTTATTTGCGCTTAATTAGTTTTTTAATTTATTTGCAAATAATATTAGGAATAATAATTATTATAGTTTTTATTTTATTTTTTAGTTAACAGCTTAGTGATAGTTTTCATAATAATAATTTTGAACATATATTCTACTACATAAGAAAAACAATTACTTGCTTTATAACATAGTTGATATTTTGTGCACTATATATATTTTTAGAAATATAATGTTCTTTCAATCTTTACAAAAAAAACATTCCGCTCATATTAATTCTAACATTTGAAAATAATATAAACTAATCATAAGATCACATATTATGTTTATAAGTGAAAAAACACTCATCCTTAAAGAATAACGATGTTGAGGTTATTCATAAACAATTACACGTGCCTTATCTTGTTCCATAATAAAGATCATAACATGCCAACTAGCATATCATAGAAACTATATATTTATCCAAAAATAAATAATTGTTATAAATTTTAAAAAAATAATACTTACATCACTACCACCCATCAAAAGAACCAGTTGAATTGGAAAGTTGAATTGAAATATGATAGTGATTCTTAGCATCAAAATGCAATGTTGAAATGCTAGTAAAATATAATAATAGAAACTATGTATTTATCCAAAATTAAATAATTGTTGTAAATTTAAAAAAAAAAGAACTTACATCAAAAGAACCAACGGAATTGGAACACCATAATGGTTTTTAATATCAAAATGCAATGTTGAAATGCTAATAAAATATAATAATAATACAATATTTGAAAAAAAAAAGAAATATGAAGCAATGCCAATAAAAATTGTAGGGAGCTGAAAGATATAGCCAAAGCACTTGAGAGATTGAGTGGTAATCTCAACAAAATAGAAGTGGAGTGCTTGCCAAGATAAGAAGACATACCATGGGAGGGCGTGCATACATAGCATCTTTTGAAAGACTATACTCTCAAATTGAGAGTAAATATGTTGGGAAATTAATGAAGTTTTGAGATAAGGAGCATCTAAGCCATCAAAATCACCTGGGGATCGCACCAAACCTGGACCGCACCAACCCTTAACATAGTTGGATTTTTTGGTATTCGACGGGATTAGAACCAGCGACCTTTTAGCGTAGGGGGTGTCTTAACCATACCCCGCCACCAACTGTTCTACATCTTGCGAATGGTGATCTATCTTAAGTTTGTATACATTTTATTTCTTAATTTTTCTATTAAAAACTTGTAACTCTTTACATTTAATTTATAAAATCTCAATTCTTTACTTTTAGTAAAGAAACGTAATCTAGCATACTAAGAAAGCCTTATCGTGCTCGTTATCCCCATTTTTTTCCTTGGTTTACCATAAATATGCAATTTGCTATTGCTACATACTAGGTAACTTTGAAAAACAATGTTCTATTCTTGCAAGTATAGATCGACCATTTCAAAAAACAAAAATTTCTCAATGATGGTTCCAGTGATAAGCACCTATTAAATTATGCACAATGCTTATTGCTTGGCATGTCTTAAAATGTGAATGCCATGTATTATTTTTATTTATTTCAAAAACAATTATCAAAATCATAAGTAATCACCTATTGATTTCTACATATTACTTGGTGTTTGACATCACTTGATGGCAAGTCCTATTTCTATTTCTTTAATAACATGGTCAAAATTTTAATAAGTTACATGAAAATATTGTTTTTGCACCCAGGATATATTTAGACGACCCGGTATAAAAATTGAATGGTTCATTGATTCCTTTCGTATCATGTCAAGAGATGTAAAACTATATTTTTGGTCTTCATACTTTTTATGCAAATATTGTGAAAAAAAATGCATATTTGTATATAAGAGAAGATATAAAAATTCAATGTTTCATTAGTTCCATCTTAGATCAATCTTAGATCAATTTAGAGAAGAAATAGAAGTTCATAGAAATATTGTAATTATATATCTTCGACTTTCCAGTGTAGCTATAGCATTGCTCTCAGTTCTCAACGTCTATTCACATTGTCATCCATGATATTGTGTTTAAAAAATAATTTTTTTTTATAAGATGAAACCCCAAAGAAAATCTTCTTTGCAGAGTTCCAGTGTTTCCATAGTTTCAATTGAATAATTGTAAGAAACTTAATTTGTTTACATAATAACAGTAGGCAAGGTTTTCATAATTCCCAAAAACATGTGAAATTCAAAATTAAATGTACATGGACAGAACTTGTTGCATTAATCATAAAATCATATGTCCCCGAGGCTGATTTCTGTAAAACTTGTTGGGAAAATATGGAACTGGAAAACTTGTTGGGAAAATCCAGAACTTCCCAATAGTAGATTGAAAAAGACACTTGAACTTTTATGTCTTTCGCCAATCACCCCCTAACTAAATCGTGGTCTAACAGTAATTTATTATACAAATTCCGCCTCTAACCATAAAGTCTCATAGCATACAAGTAATTGAGTCTTCTTCTACCTGTCTTGTAGCAGACAGGTAGCTATTGAATCATAAAATAGTGCGAGTTTCAGGTTCTTTATGACGTTTTACATGCGACGACTTACCAATAAAAGGGATGCTGATGTAACCATCCTGGGTCGTCTAGCCTTTTACATAGAACCAACCTGGATCGTCTAGCCTTGTACAGAACCAACCTGGGTCGTCTAGCCTTGTACATATATTTTTTCATGCTTCATGAGTAGCATGTCACATGCAATAAAAAAGATATCCTGTTCAATAAAAGTGATTTTTGAAATCAATTTATCGTCGTCTATCTGCATTGTCTATCCGCGTTCTCGACAAATAAGGCTAACGAAACTTGGCTCTTTGTGATTCTTCTTTTCAAATACAGGGTGGAGCTCAGTAAGCGAACACCACACAAGAGAAGCTACATTCATTCCTATATACCATGGAGCTCTCGAGTGGCTAAAATAACTTACATATCGATGCTACACTTCATAGGAGAGTCAATTTGGGGTCATTCATACAGTTAAACACGATTGTTTGGCTAGCACCAACCTTAGATAATGTGGTGGCTTGTATTAGGGTTTGACACGATAAGAAACAGGGTAGGGCTCTCAAACAAACATATTATTTCATTGGGGAACAATAAATTAGGGCAAGTCTTAGGGAAGAGCCTTGTTGTATCTAGATAAGCTCAGACTCTACAGTATCTGGATTGTCCAACACGCGGGAAAACTGGATTGTCCAACACATTGGAAAAAAAACAAAGAAAAATACACATTCCTATTCAAAATGCTGCAATTTACAAACCTTGTTTCATATTCTTGAACTTCCTTTTTTCCACTGCTTCTGTGGATATTTCCTTTTTTTTATCACAACAACTACTACACAGGAGGCTCTCCTACCACTTCTTTACAAAGGGACACTCAGGTGCTACAACACAATTGAGCAAAAACATCCCTATATAGCAAATATAAAGAAGAGGAACACAAAAATGGCGACCCTGCCTACATATCAAAGGAACCTTAAACACCATGGGAAATCCTTAGCCTTGCCTTAATCCTATTATGATGGATATGAAAACTTCCCTTCAATAATAATAAGACAATATAATAGCGTAGGTAAAAGTATCACTTGCAAACGCAAACAAAAATTACCAACCGTGTAGCCTCAAAGGAAACTGACCCCAACTAAAGCAACACACTCTATCTGCACAAGTCCTCTTGTCACATAGAAGAGGGGAAGAAAACCCCTAGCGTTCTCATCAACACGAAGATAAACTAATCACCTGAATTGTGAGCCCTACAACAAAGGGCACCCCATACAAGAAAAATCAGTAGGATCTGAAACCTTAGGAATCCATACCATTTGTTAAATATTAAATGAAAACTGAGATAGATGAGCTAGAACCAAGGAGTATTAAGCTAAACTAACGCTAAGAATCTAAGGAACCTTGAGATAGAATATATTTTCATCAACAATGAAAATTTCAAATATCAGTTTTCCTCTTATGGACTCTAATTCCATGAACTGTACTCTAATTCTATGAACTGTAGATATTTCTGTGGATAAAGTCTAGGAAATCATAAGACATTGTTGGTCTAGGATCCACTCTCCAAAAAAAAGGGGAGAATTTGCTGGTTTCCAATACTAGAAGCCCCACCCACGGAATCCAGCGCAAATGATCCCGCATTCAAATGCTTCCCTGAAGAAAGCAAGATTTCATTTATGCAGAGGAGCATGGTAACAGAGTAAAACATAGATGAAGCTCTCAGACTTACTTTTTTAATTAAACAAGGAGGAAAATTATTACATTTATAGCTTGTCATACAAGTAACAAATCCCTACAAAAATGGATCTGATAACAATAAATAAATAAAGCGTAGATTCAGTTGCAGTTGTTTCTATTTTATTCATTTCTACATTAATATCTAACACTTTCCCTTAATGGAGAAATAGATTTTCTACCACACCTAACTATCTCCTACATTCTTCAAAGTTCTTCTTTCCAAGAGGCTTGGTAAATATGTCAACCACATTATCAGTGGTATTACAATAGATCAAGTCAATTTCATTTGATTGTATCTTTTCTCTTACAAAATGATGTTGAATTTCAATATGCTTGGTTCTGGCATGATAAATTGGGTTGTGTGCCAATTTAATAGAGCTCTAATTGTCACATTTGATAACAATTAGCTTCATTTGCTTGTGGCCAATATCTTCAAGAATTCTCCTTAACCAAACAGCTTCACAAGTAGCATTGCATAGAGCTTTATATTCAGCTTCTGTTGATGATAAATAAATTGTTGGTTGTTTCTTACTACTCCTAGACACGACCCCTGTACCTATGTTGAATGCATATCCTGAGGTTGATTTTCCTGTCATCGAGATTTCCAGCCCAATCTGAATCAGAGTAACCTGTCAAATCAACATCACAATCATCAATATACATAATACCAAAATTAATAGTTCATTTCAGATATCGAAGGACTTTCTTTGCAGCCATCCAGTGGCTTTCAAGTGATTTAGCCATGAACTGACTAAGGATGTTGATAGAATATGCTTTAGCCATGAACTGACTAAGGATGTTGATAGAATATGCTTTAGCCATGAACTGACTAAGGATGTTGATAGAATATGCTATGTCTGGTCTGGTAGTGGTAAGATAATTTAAACTTACCACCAACTGGTGATACAGAATACCATTTGCCTCTTTAGTTTCATCAACACTAGATAACTTAACATTCTGTTCTAAAGGTGTTGACACTGACTTGCTTTCACTCATATTGAAACTTTCTAGAATATCCCTTGTGTATTTAATTTGAGTGATCATTGTTTTACTACCTTCTCTCCATATTTCCAGACCTAAACATCAATTTATTTCACCAAGATCCTTCATTTCAAATGTTGGTGCTAACTGAATTTTAATATCTTCAATCAAGTGAGAAGAATTTCCTATTATAATAAAATCATCAACATATAAGGATACCATAGCAACATTCCCATTTTCATCCTTTTTGACATACATATTAGGATCATTTTTTCTTTTCACAAAACCTTTCTGAGCAAAGAATGAATCAATTTAAATATACCAAGATCTAGGTGCTTGTTTCAAACCATATAAAGCTTTCTTAAGCTTACAGACAAGATCCTCTTGTCCTTTCTTTATAAATCCTTCAGGCTGAACCAAATAAACTTCTTCTTTTAAATCACCATTAAGAAATGCATATTTAGCATCTAACCGATGTACTTTCCAATTGTATTTTGTAGCTAATGCAATCATGATTCTAATTGTATTTAACTTAGCTACAGGTGCAAAAGTGTCTTCATAATCAATTCCTTC
>LPNX010728459.1:380879-399120 GCA_001517045.1 Pseudotsuga menziesii
TCTTGCCTTGTATTTGTCAACACTTCCATCTGAATTAAATTTGGTTTTATACAACCATTTACATCCTATTGGAATTTTGTTTTCAGGTAGCTTTATTAATCCCCAAGTCTTATTCTTCATTATTCACTCATATTCTTTATTCATTGCAGTATTCCATTCCTTATGATTTTTGGCTTGTTCATAAGAAATAGGTTCTACAACATTCATTACTTGTGTCATCAATGCATAATCTTTATACCTGGAGGGTACCTAAATTGTTCGTGATGACTTCCTCTGTGGTCCAACACTTTGTTCACTTTCACTTCTTCTTTTCTGAGGTGTAGGATCCCCTCTAAGAGGAGTGTTTGGAGTATCCATGTTGATTTCACTTTGTTCTTGTACCTGTTCCTGTTCACCATTTATATCAATTGTAACATGAAAATCATTGTCATAAGGAGTATGCCATACATCATATTTACTTATTTCATCATCTGTATTCTCATGAAAAATCACATCTCTTCTTGCTATGAGCTTATGTGTACTAAGATCAAACAGTTTGTATGCCTTATGATCATCACAATAGCCAAGGAATGTACAGTTAACATATTTTGCATCAAGTTTTCTTCGCTCATCTTTGGGAATATGAGCAAACGCCTTGGAACCAAATACCCTTAAATGACCAACTTCAAGTTTATAGCCATAAAGGACTTCAAAAGGTATTTTTAGATCTAGAATATTAGTTGGACTTCTATTTTTCAAATAAACAACAATGTTAATGGCTTCCGCCCAAAAACCATTAGAGATATTTTTACCTTTCAACATGCTATGAACACATTCCACTAATGTCATGTTCTTCCTTTCAGCTACACCGTTTTGTTGTGGTGTAGAAGACACCGTGAATTGTTGAACGATCCCATTGTTCTTGTAGTAGCTATCAAAAGCTCCTGAGATATATTCCCCACCTTGATCAGATCTAAGTATCTTGATGCATTTTCATGTCTTCTTTTCCACCATGGTTTTAAATTCTTTAAAATATTCCCCAATTAACTCTTGATTTGTCATCAACAATTATAAGAAAATACCTTGTACCACCAAGTGATATGGTTTGCATGGTGTTGGGGCACGCACCCTAACGGTCCTTAGGATGGGTAACTCCGCGGTTTTTGTAAGTTTGTAAGCGGAGTTATGACTCAAAATAGTCTTAGGGGTGTCGAGGTTAAGTCAGAGTCCTCTTTTTGTAATAAACCCATGGTTTAAGTCCAGGGTTTAGGGTTCGGGGTGCCCATGGTTTAAGACCATGGTTTTGTAATAGTGCGCTATATAAATATGCACTTGTGTAAAGAAGTGAGGTTAGGTTTTGGAATGTAAGAAAGTTAAGGCGAAGCTAAGGCTATTTTATAAGTGAAGGATAAGTCCCAGCTGAGTGCGCAGATCAGAACTGTGATTTTGTAGAAAAGTTGAATAAAACGCAGTTCTGTGGACGTAACCCCTACACTAGGGGTGAACCACGTTATATCTGGTGTCGTGGTTCTTGTGTGATTTCTGTTATGTTCTTTTATGCATTGATAAGTATAGATATATCTGATAAGTAAGATTGCTGCTTAATAAATAGCTTCGCTATGAATTCCCAGTAAGGGTTAAGCAAGTCACGGTGTTACTTAACTGTGAAGATATAGATATATGTGAATGTTTAAGCACTGTGTTAATTGATTATAAAGAATTGATAAAAGCTAAAGTTACAGTAATCTCCCTCTTCTGCTTGCAGAAACCTGATTCTGCGGCATCCCATAGCTGTTTCGGGTGAGATTGCGACCTACTTGCAGGTTGTTGCCGAAAGGGCCAACACTGTGGGTCTTTTGTTGGTGCAAAGTTAAAGGTATAAAACCTGGGTCTGCCCTATAGCCCAACAAAGTGGTTCCGTTGCCGGTTGAGCTTAGTATCTGCGCAAGAGAGGTTTACATCATACCTCGAGGGCTATGTTCTGGAGGCCCTCTGTGAAAGAAATCGGTGATTGGCTGGATGAGACTTATCTGAAATTCGCTGAGCAAGAGAACAAAGATCCGCGTCGTAGCGCAAGCGACTTTTTACAAAGGTATGTTTTTTGTGATGTTTATGAAATTTTCTTTGGTAGTATCCACATAGAGTTGCACCAGTGGGTATCCAGGTTGACCGAGCGAAGGACGAACTTCCGTGGAGGTCAGTTTCCTGCTTGGACCCCCGCAAGAATCAACTTGTTGAAAAGAGTAAACAACGGGATTTCTCGTGCTGTTGCTTTCTGGACGACGCGAACCCTTGAGGCATTCGTGACGGAGTTTGCTATTGACACAAGTACCTCCTTTAGTGAAGCGGAGCAACAGTTCTTCAAAGGACCAAGGGGTAAGTTTTTAAATTTATTTAGTCTGAAGATTAAGATGCTATTAGCTGAAAAAGGAATATTGCTTCTTGAATCAGACTGTTAGATTGTGTATTACTAACCTATGTTTGCAAGTGGAAACACCTTCGACGAGCAAAGTGGTTTGCTGCGAAGTCCCAAAAGGTACAAGAGAACTTTTGAGTCATCTACCCTAGGTCAGGATACCGAGTCTACCCCTTTCAGTCCAGCAGCCTCCGAGCCCGAAGAAATCCCTTCTGTTGGAAACCCCCTGGTAACCCCGCAGCGTCGATCTGTTATCCCTGAAAATCCGTCGCAGACTAAAAGTAACCCTAGTACCATTACTCCGGTCACAGGTCAATCTACCCCAGTAAGTTCCCCCCCGCCTACTTCCCATCCCCCTCCAACCCCCCCTAGATCTACTATGGCCCACATGACTGATGATATTAAGCTTCCTGTTTTCAAAGGAACTGGATCAGAGGATCCAGAACAATTCTGGTTTTTATGTGAGGCGGTGTAGACTGCTAAGAACATTATAGACCCAGTTGTAAGAACCGCGCAACTCATTACTTCTTTCAGGGACTAGGATTTGACCTGGTTCATGAAATTCTCTAGTACTCAGAATCCTGCCCTCGATGATATTAAAGCAGCAATAATCAAAGAGTTTAAGAAGCCCAAATCAGAGTCGCAGTGTATCACTGAGTTAAAGGAAATTTAGCAGAAGCAAGGCGAATCAGTGTGGGACTTTGATCAGAGGTTCAAAGTTCTACTAGACCAATTCAGTTTCACAATTGGCCCCGCGCAGCACAAGGAATGGTTTATTGCCGCATTACTACCACACATCAGAACTCCACTCATGCAACAGAAGGTTGTTGACCAGCAAGAGGCTCTGGAAATCGCGATGAAGCTTGAGACCGCACCTGTTAAAGATAATGCTGGTATTGCTCAAATCCAAGCACATCTCGCGGCCATGGTTCTCGAGCTCCGCGATATGAAAATAGGAAAAACTGGTCATGAAGCGGTTTGGTGTACACACTGTCAAAAAGAAGGTCACGACAGGCAACAGTGTCCTGTGGTAGGCAATTACCTGAATACTAGAACTCCAAACCCGTTCAATCCCGCTGTTCTATATTGTGAGATATGTCGGACAACTGGCCAGCATCGCCTAGAACATTGTCATCTACTCCAGAGGTATGTGCAAGTCCCTCAGAACACCTATTGCAAGTTTTGTAAGTCCGTAGGACATAATGAAGACGAATGTCGCAGTTATGACCTTATGCGAGAGCGCATTTATGACGCCTATCGGGTACAAAATGACGGCCAGGGTCATGATGGCTACGGTTACCACGGTGGTGCATCTAATAGAGGTGCTTTTGGAGGTCGAGGTCGTGGTGGTCTGGTAGGCAGAGCCCAAGGCCAGGTCGTCTGCTACAACTGTAACCAAGCCGGGCATTTAGCTAGAGATTGTCGGAATCCCACTACGACATGTCGGTATTGTCGCGCCGTTAATCATGTGATCAAGCAATGCCCGCAGCTGATAGCTAAGATTCAGGAAAGAAACGGTGGTCCTACTCAGAATCTCTAGATGATTTTCATCGAGCCCCGACCTGTCGTAGCCATTAACGTTGTTACGTGGAGTGGAGATACGACGCACCTACAGAATGCAGAGAGACATCTTGACGAGGACTAGGTCCCAAACAAAGTCCCAAGCAAACACGAGACAGTCATGGAAACCCAGCATGATGATGTTGCTCCTAGCACAGCAGTAGTACCTGCGCAGCAACATCAGCAGGAGTCGCAGCTACAAGATGCCTCACCGGATAAAGTAAGTACCCTATCCTCTGTTTTACAGAGCTGTATGAAACTCTTACGGAATCAGAACGCTCTAAAGGAGCTGCAAAAAGTTCTTGCTGTCTGTGAACCTCAGAGAAGAGTTGATAAGGAGAAAAATGTTAATCGTGTCCAAAGAACTGGCAGGGAAATGAGATTGAATGCTTAGATAGGAGGGTATGATATGACTGATGTCATCCTAGATTTAGGGTCAAAATTCAATGTCTTAACCAAGCAAACTTGGGAACAAATGGGGAAACCTACCCTTGCCTGGTCCCCTATACAGTTGAAGTTAGCCAATCAGCAAAGGATTGTGCCCCTAGGGAGATTCCTTAGTGTTCCAATCGATATTGATGGGGTCAGTAATTTGGCGGACTTTGAATTTATTGAGATCATCGATGACAACAATCCCTACCCAGCCCTATTAGGAATTGAGTGGGCAATGGCAAATGCTGCAGTCATTAACCTTAAGAAGAGACAGATGACCTTCGAAGGAAAGGGTTTGAGAGTTATAATACCCCTAGACCCGTCCTAAGGAAAAAGATACACAGAAACATTCAAAGATGAAGATCAGGATGTGTTGGACTAGATCTATAATATCACCGCGAAGGAAGAAGATTATGAGGATCCTCCTGTCGAAGGTTGGGAGTCTGGTAGCTCCTATATGACAGACTCTAAGGATGATTTAGAAAGTTGGCAGAACCGATTGTATGAGCTACAAGAACACCGAGGTGCCCGAATTACCAAGTCCCTCAGAAGGCTTAGTTCGCAGCCAAAGACCTTACCTACCGCTGATGGTTCGACAGATACAGAGGAGTCCATTGTGACATTGTCAAAACAGATACTGGAATCACAGAGACGAGAGAATTTGGATTCAGCATTAGGAGTCACCAGGTCGACTGCCTATAAGAAGTACTTTTCGAATTGGGAAACTTGTCAGACATCACTTCACCTGAGATTTGTGGATTAGCTCCAGAGGGCGCGCAGCAGATTGAATGAGTAGAATAGGCCGCAGGAACATTTGGAGCATTGTTACGGGGCATGGAAACTTGTATTTCGTACAGAATGGGTACCTCGACTTGGTCATACCCAGGCATTTGCAGCCGAAAACCAGGACAGGGAGGTTAGGCCTCAGCACGCTAATGTGTCTCATGATAAAGAAATAACCCAGTCCTACCCTCGCTGGCTGGCACAAGACGCTAAAAGAGTGAAGCTCACAATTGGGTCGCAGAACTTGCCCGCATATGCCGAAGGCCATTATCATGACGAAGATCCTTATTGTGATGCAGTTGTGGTACTGGTTGCACCGCAGCACAAAAACCGACCGTTGGAACACTGCCAATTTGGCGACGCCGATACTTTCTTTGCCTTAACTGCCTGTCCTAGGGAGATCCGCCGAAATCTAGTGCCGTGGAAGCAGCATCTCTGCCAAAGTTGGTGCCTTCAATGCACATTTATGACCGATTTGATCGATGGATTGTATAAGAAGACACCTTGGCATGGGCAAGTCACATTCCACAGTTTCACAATTGAACCTATGTCCGCCGATCAAGAACTTCAGTACTTATTGAGGGACTTTGGACAGACAGGTATGCAGAACATCGTTCACCCCCCATCTGCACCTGCAGCACGAGAGGAGACTATACCTGCCCCACCTCTACCAATGCAAACACGGTCTGCCAGGAAACAGTTCAAAGCTGAAGTTCATTCTAAGCGGAACGAAGATCGACATAAGCAGTCCGGGAAAAAATCGGAGGATCCCGGAATGAATCCGCCTGGTTCGGTAGAAATCCCAAGTGAAGGAGAGGAGAACATTGCACCACAGCGGCCACCATATCTCCCGCCTCTTCGACCAGGAGTTAAACCACCTCGGCGGAACAAGCAGTTCAAAATAAGCACCCCTTCACTGCCACTGGGTGTGCAACTGGTTGGGGCCATGACAGGAAAGATAGACCGACTTAAGTACTCCAACCATGATACAAGCGATCGTGGCAAGTTTCCACAGTTCACACCAGAAGCATATTTGCATTTTGTCAAGTACGATGAGACCGAGGCGACATTATTAGAAGTCAAACGATGGGCTGCCAGCTTGGATCAAGCTGGTGTGCTAAAGATGCTCAACGTTCCCCATTTTGGTCACGGCACACAGGTGACCATAGTGGTCAAGCAGCTGCTAGCACTAGTTCATGACGGCCACCTATGGATAGGAGACAAGAAAATCCCTATCAATGGCGAGCTCATCTAGAGGATCACTGGTTTACCAATACCAGGCCCTAATCCGGCGACCGAATTTCCATCAAAGCATGAGGATACGAAGCTCGCACAAGCCATGAAGGAACGCTTCGGCCTGACAAAGGAAAAACGTGGGTATCACACTTCCGCCATTCAGGAACAGCACATTCGCTTTGCAGCGGAGCTTTTAGCCTGCAAAGTCATACGGAAGTGTAGACCAACTGAAGTACCTGCCCCGGTTATCCAAATTGCTATCAATTGCGCCGAAGGTTACAACTACAAATGGGCAGAGTATATTGCGCAGGAATTCCTGGAAGACGCTCACGATGCGCAGGAAAAAGGTAGGCCCTTCCATTACTCTTGGTTGCTTGTCCTAATCGCACTGGTAGGATGGCAAGAACCTATGGAGGCATAGTTTTCTGCGGCACTAGAACACATGCCTGGCACAGCTAGGTACGCAGCGCTATGGGTTTCACAGGATAAAGCACATCAACAGATGACAAATTATGTATTTTCTTTCTATATAATGGATATCCAGTTTCAGATCGCAAAAACCCCATGGCTCAGTAATAAGTTGTTCTCTCAATATGACGGCGCAGCCGCCTTCAGTGCCGACATGCATCATACTTTCATACAGGCTCGCGCAGATCCACAGCACCAATGGTTCAAGCTACCATATGTAGTCACTGAGGGTGATATCCGGGCAGTAGTCCAGCACTAGCCGGGTGAATGGTTGAAAGATGTAGGGAAAAAACCTCACATTTCGGTCCCCATAGCTACTAATGTGGGCGCAGGCCCTAGTCACCAGCAACAACAAGGTCCCTTGGAAGACAGCAAGGAACAGACTGAGTCGCATCAGCATGACAGTAACCAGGGTGGAGAAGTAGACATCGATGAAGAAGAAGGACAGGACTCGGTCAAGACTACTCCAGACCCTAATAGGAAGGATAAGCGCAAGACACCAGAGGTAGAGGAAGTGAACAAACTGCAGCCTCGAAAGAAAGCAAAGGCGTCGAAGGCAAAGAATATCGACGACACACCCGGCTTGACAAGTGAAGAGCTTGACGAGGCTTTGTTGAAGTCCACAGAAGTTCTTACCAAGAAGTGGTTAGAATTCGTAGCTGTATAGTTGGATGCCATCAATGGTGTCGCACAGCACATATCGAAGCTGAAGGACTTAGCAGCACAATCGGTGACTGGCACTACAACCAGCAGTACCCCGGGAAGCGCGCAGCCCAAACTAAGGCAATGGCTAGCCCGAGAAAACAAGGGCCAAGTATCCACCGCTGCCCTCATCACAACTGATGCAGTGTCTCGCGTAGAGTTGAGCATGACAATAGGAATTGCTTACACCAAACTGTCCATGCTAGAACTACATCTTTGCCAGTCAGCTATCGCAAAGGAAATCCAGGCCCGAGACCATTATTCACAAATACAGTTGGACGATATCAGGAAGCAAAATGATAGCCTCACAGCACAGCTGGAAGCCGCAGAGCAGCGAAAAAGAGACGCAGAACGTAAGCGGATTACATTGGTCCGAGTCTTGGATGAAACATGTCGAAGTCTCCCTGACTTCGACGTACAGCTGGCGGAAGAGCCAAAGCAAAGATTAGCCAGGTTAAAAGACTATGCGCAGCAGTTGCGCAGTGAAATACATAAGCTCAAAGCAGAACATGACGCTCAGATTGCGGAGCTCCAACTTCGCATCAAACTAGAAAGCCCCCCAGAGGTTAGGGAGCAGCGCCGAGCAGATATTCAAGCCTCCGCAGCAAAAATATCTGATATTGTGAGTAGCACAGCAAAGCTGCTAGATGACACTGTAAAGGCATGGACCGCCCTGCAGGAACACCCAGAAATTGGACAGCTGAGAGAAACCATCAGGCAGCGACAAGCAGAATTAGAGACAATGAAAGCGTAAATTAAGACTCTGCCGCCTATGGAGAAAATGCTGAAGGTCAAGCGAAGCAATGAACTTCAACAGGAAATTGAGTCATGTAGGGAAAAAGCAACAGCAGTGGAAACTAACATGCAGCCACATATCAGCGAAGCTTTCAATCTGAGTACTACTGCGGACACCCAACTCAAAGTCCTAAAAGAATATGATGCATATGCGCAGAAACAGGCTGGGGAAGCATCAACAGAAGTATTGCAGGAGTTGAGCGAAAAAGAACAAGTAGCTGACAATATTATGCGTGGCCTCAACAAGCAGTACACCATCTTCGCCGACAAATTTCGTGGAATAGAAGGACAGCAGAGTGTCCCGGGATGGGACACTGGTGAGTCTTAGGGGCCTGTTGGGGCGCGCACCCTAACGGTCCTTAGGATGGGTAACTCTGCAGTTTTTGTAAGTTTGTAAGCGGAGTTATGACTTAAAATAGTCTTAGAGGTGTCAGGGTTAAGTCAGAGTCCTCTTTTTGTAATAAACCCATGGTTTAAGTCCAGGGTTTAGGGTTCGAGGTGCCCATGGTTTAAGACCATGGTTTTGTAATAGTGTGCTGTATAAATATGCACTTGTGTAAAGAAGTGAGGTTAGGTTTTGGAATGTAAGAAAGTTAAGGTGAAGCTAAGTCTATTTTATAAGTGAAGGATAAGTCCCAGCTGAGTGCATGGACGACCTCTGCAGCTGTGTGCGCAGAGGGTTTGTAAGTGATCAGGAAATCTGTAGCTGTGTGTGCAGAGGCCTGCTGCTGTGCGCGCGGCTTTGAGGACTGAAGAGATCTGCAGTTGAGTGCGCAGATCAAAACTGTGATTTTGTAGAAAAGTTGAATAAAACGCAGTTCTGTGGACGTAACCCCTACATTGGGGGTGAACCACGTTATATCTGGTGTCGTGGTTCTTGTGTGATTTCTGTTATGTTTTTTTATGCATTGATAAGTATAGATATATCTGATAAGTAAGATTGCTGCTTAATAAATAGCTTCGCTGTGAATTCCCAGTAAGGGTTAAGTAAGTCACGGTGTTACTTAACTGCGAAGATATAGATATATGTGAATGTTTAAGCACTGTGTTAATTGATTATAAAGAATTGATAAAAGCTAAAGGTACAGTAATCTCCCTCTTCTGCTAGCAGAAACTTGATTCTGCGGCATCCCATAGCTATTTCGGGTGAGACTGCGACCTGCTTGCAGGTTGTTTTCGAAAGGGCCAACACTGTGGGTCTTTTGTTGGTGCGAAGTTAAAGGTATAAAACCCAGGTCTGCCCTATAGCCCAACACATGGGTCCACAGGCATCAGTATGTATTCATTCAATTATCTCTTTCTGTTTCTTCTCTTCATGCACTGGAAATTGTTCCCTATGTTGCTTACCTAGTGCACAAGATTCACATTCTATATGCTCATTTTCCAAAATAGGAAGACCTTCAACCATCAATTTCTTCCGAGTAGCACTAACTCATTTTGATTAAGATGGCCATACCTGCAATGCCATAACTCTTCAGTTGTTATTGTTGTAGATGTCAGTGCTTGATGATTGGACTTTGTTACATCAATTTTATACAGTCCTCCAATTCTTGTCCCTGTGGCTATGACATTATAATGATTTTGAATATCCTTCATAAGACAGTGAGACTGCATAAATTCTGCATTCAGATTTTGATCAGTTATTGTGGAAATAGAAATCAGATTCTTTTTTTATGCTTGGAACATACAACACATTATGAATCTGTTTCTTTTGGCCATTAGGTAAATTGACACATATTACCCCATAACCTTGAATCTTATGAGATCTATTATCTCCTAAATATATGTGTGTTGCATCTATGCTCTCATGATATTCATCAAACCAGTCTTTGACACAAGACATATGAGCTAAGTCACCTGAATCTATGAACCATGCATTTTCATCATCAGTTTCTGCAGACAATGCAGTTTCATAAATAAACAACTTCATATTCTTAAAACCATCATTGATAGAGGTGTCAGTTTTCATATAATTTCCATTATGTTTTTTGAAATTATGTTTGAATTCATTAGCTTTCCTTTTATATGATAAACAACCATCATTAGGTTTCCCACAGTAAAAACAACCATCATTTTTCTTATTGTGTGCATCAAATTTTGATTGAGTCATACCTTTGTTCCTTGGCTGAAACTTGCCTGCTCTGTTTCTGTCCCATGGCTTGCCCCTGTATGGTCGTTTTCCTTTGGCTACTAACACTAATTTTGAAGTATGAGAGTCCATTTCAAACACCTTCATTCTTTCTTCTTCTCATAGAAGAATCCTTGTTAGATCATTAAATGTAGGTGGCTTTGCTCTACCTCCTAGACTTGAAATAAAGACATGATAATTTATTATTAAACCTTTTAATGTAATAGTTACCATGTCAGAATTTGAAACCTTATCACCAATTGCACTCAACTGATCACATAAATCTTTAATTATGGAAACATAGGTGGTGATATCCTCATGAGCTTCCATTTTCATGGACAATAATTTAGTCTTCAGAACAAAATTCTATTTGAGTTTGTAGTTTCATACAAACCTTTCAAAAGCTCCCATCTCTCCTTCGAAGTTTTACAATCTACGATATGCGGAATTATGTTGTCCTTGACAGACATCCGCAACAACACATTTTCCTTTGTTTCAAGTTTCTCCCAGTTTGTACCAGCAACACCTGTGGTTTTGGTTTCATCTCCATTTACAATAGTCCATACACTCCACGCTTCTAAAATAGTCAATATCTTGAATTTCTAGTCAATGTAATTATCTCTATCAAGCTTGGATGCTTCGTTCAGATAATTATCTACAAATGAATTTGACATCTCTGCACAATAAAATCAAACAACCCAGAAAATACCTTCTCTTGCTAGTGATGGTGGATCGAATCCCCAACTACGTATAATAGCAGGCTTATTAATCTCCTTGCCATGATTACTAACTGACTAGCGCTAGTTCCACAAATTGCACACTACATTTTTACTCATTTATGTGTAGCAGAGCTCCATTCTCCACGCAGCTACACAACAAATCCTTTGATTGGTTGCACCTTAGCACGGATCATCCAGATGTCATCCACACACACTTCACTGCTCCCACTCAGGGATTCTCACAGCAAACTCCACTACTCCCACTTAGCCACCACGAGGACTTCACTTAGTGAACCTCTCACATAGCACGTGCGATCGTGGGATATTAAAGAATACCCTTAATTTCCAGAGATATTGACCCAAACTCTTTTGTTGAAACCCCCTCCTAATACTTAAAACCTCCTCCCCACCCCTTTTTATACCTCAACTCTTATAAACCACCCTACCCACCCCCACCTTAAACCCCTCTTTCCCCCCAATACCTGCAATATATTGGTTCAATTTTTGATAATTTTAAAACCCGCAATATAAACTAACGTGATAGGATATTGGTCAACAAGTGAAGCCCCCATGTTAGCCACGAATGGCTTTCACTCAGCCTCTCAGCTCTGATACCATAACAGAGTAAAACAGAAATGAAGCTCTCAAACTTACTTATT
The DNA here is from genome assembly GCA_001517045.1 of Pseudotsuga menziesii. NCBI lineage: Eukaryota > Viridiplantae > Streptophyta > Pinopsida > Pinales > Pinaceae > Pseudotsuga > Pseudotsuga menziesii. The sequence continues at coordinate 392,757 of LPNX010728459.1, forward strand.
TTATTAAACAAGGAGGAAAAGCATTACATTTATAACTTGTCATACAAGTAATAGATCCCTACAAAAATGGATCTGATAACAATAAATAAGGAAAGCGTAGTTTCAGTTGTAGTTGTTTCTATTTTATTCATTTCTACATTAATATCTAACACATGTCACAAAAATAGCACCGAATTCTCTCTTTATATAACCAAATATATTATTACGAATGAACAATCAGAATGCAAATGCCGCCAATCATCATGCTCTCGGAAACTATCATTTTCGTTTGCAATCATATATATACACACATGGATTAAACTGTTGAATGGTTTCTACATCAAGAACCCTCCCATTATGGGATTAAACTGTTGAATGGTTTCTACATCCAGAACCCTCCCATTACGACTAATACAATTGAACGCAAGATTGATCAAGATTTTAAAAAAGAAGAATCACCGGTGGCTGGATCAACAGAGTTCCCAGGTGCAACAATGATAGAACACCCACATCAACAAATCACTTTATTTTCCCTGGGTTGAATGCATAAGAAAAACGGTTCGATTAGACAAACTATTTGAATGCATAAGACAAACATCTCCTAGTTTGGCAGACAGATGTTGATTCAGGTTCACTTGTTAAAACACATGCTCCTCGTTTGGTAGATAGTTGTTGATCGAGGCTCACATTTTCACACTCATGAAAACACCTACTCATGGTTTGGTAGACACCTGTTGATTCCGACAGGCTTGGTAGACACCTGTTGATGTTGATTCCTACTGGCTTGGTAGACACCTATTGATTTCGACTGACATTTCACAATAATATCTCTATGAACTTGTCATATTTTTTAAATTAAATAAAATATGTCTTTTCTTATTCATTTCTGTTGGTTTGGTGAAAGGCCATAGATGTTGTAGATTTATATTCGAAGAAGTCAAAGATAATAAACATGAAATATGATTAAAAATATTTTAGTTACGGTATCTTCATTTTATGATTTGGACGAAAATCGAAATATGATTTATCAAAATAACATAGTTAAAGTATTTATAAGTGTTTTTCATTTTATGATTTGAACAAAAATCGAAATATGATTTACCAAAATAACCTAAATTTGCATGTTGCAGCAAACAAATTAATGAGGATCTAAAAACTTGATTTACCTCTATTATGTAAAAACGTATGGGTTCAGGATATCACCAACATTTCCTAGCTGTAGTGCGTGAAGCAAATGGCCATCTGGATATGACCAGAGACCAATGTTGGACAGATGAGCATTAAATGGAAGCCATTGAATGATTTTGTTTTTTGTATGGTTGGAGAGAAAAAACTTATGCATTTATAGCATTGTTGGCATCACCTCGCTGCCGGGTCTTGGGGCACAGGAATTCAAGGCAACGTCACCTACACTTGACCAATGATAGTCTAAAAAATACAATTAAAAAATAAACTTAAATAAAATTTGTATTAAATATTGCAAGACATTAATCTAAACTCTCATAATTTTTTAAATTGCTCCACATTAATACACCTGAGCAATTCATATATATCCCTTTGTCTGGGACATAATAAAGGATTGAATAAGAAAGTTGATTTTGATATGTTTATTATGTCAAAAGGCATTTAGATATTATCTCAGATAGATCAACTAGATTATAGGCATTTAGATATCATCTAAGATTTTGGACTTGCTTAGAGAATCAACAAGATTAGCCCAAGTGTAACAAGTGTATAACAAAAACTCATTTCTTGGTCTTCCTATCGTCTTATCCTTAAATGCATCTTGATTAAGATTTATATAAGCTTCAGTTCAAGGGTGGTTAAAAACTAGTAATAATTTATTTTTGTTTTTTTATACAAGTTTTTTGTTTTTTGGTTTTGTTTTTTTTATTAAATAGTTTTTTTTGCTTATATTAACTTTAACAATCTGGTATAAATAATGAATATAAAATTATATATTTTATTCTTTATTTAATAGCCAACTATCACAAAACTAAGTGGTTGATTGTGCTTATAAACTTTCACCCTTACCCCTACTTGTAGCTGTGATATATATATACTTTCTTTATGTTCACTTATAAAATACACTTTGAAAATTTATTTAAAAACAACTATTTCAATAATGATGTGATCTGCAGGAAAGCATACAAAGCAGTGGTAAAGCATTTCCTGTGGCAAATCTTTGAATCTTTATTGTTTTATTTTGAATATCATCTTTAAAATGAAACCTGAGGCATGATATGGCGATGTTCCTGTAACAAGATCTTTGAATCTTGTACAAGGAGATGTAATAGTTGCTAATTTCATAAACTTCTGTACAAAGATTGCTGTATAATACATTTATTGTTTTATGTAAAAATTAGTACAGGACTTACATGTGAAGTGTGTACTTAAACGTGAAAAATTCATTACCAGGATTGCTGTATAATAAAAAATGGAAAATACGCAATCATTTGTAAAGAAAATCACAACAAAATTATATGTTGTATTTCCATAGCTACAGCAGAAATCTAAACTGGACCAAGCATCTTCAGAGGAACCATTCATTTTAATGTTCAAAGTTGAGACATGGTGCTCCTATTCACAAGTACATTCTATGCTTTTTAGTATTTATGAAGTAAGTAAGCCGCTAAAAATGAAGTCAAATTGAGCTCCTGTCTGGAGCTATCATCAGAATTGGGATACGCTGAAAAATAATGATGTTAACTCCAATACCATCCACTCTGAAGATTCAATCGATTCAAAGGTGCATGTTTCACCTCCATTCATTAAACTCGAAGGTAATGGGTCCACAACGAATGGATGATCATGTTGAAGTCGTCGTAAGAAGTGTTTTTGGGCAAACTGCAAATTCTAAATTTTGCTGAATTGATTCAAATGTCTCTCGGGGAATATTTTCAAGAACTTGTTCTGCACTGGGACATCTTTCTCAAAAACCTGAATGCTTAGATTTTTCCAATCCAATACATCAAAGATATTATCTCATATTTTGTCATATTTTAGACTTGCTTAAGTAAATATACGGGTTTAATGTAAAGTGTGCAGCAAAGTTTCATGTAATGATTGTCCTATTTTTTTCCAAAAAAGTTACCTTTTTATTGTGATTATATAAATCAAAGAAAAAGATTACAGTAGCAGATCACTCTTATTGTCTGATTCCATATATATATAGAACAGTGTTTAATTATCAAAACAAGCTGATAAACATGATAGCCTTTTTTACAAAATAGGCATCATAAGTGTCTAGATCTTTCAAAGTCTGCTGACATTCTTAACAAAAATTTAGATGAAGTCTAAGAGAGTGCCTTCCAGATATTCTTCAACCCTTAGTAAATCAAATTTGAGAGAAATTGCACTTTTAGTAAGTTCATCAATCCTTGTATTGAAAATCCTTGAGATATGGCTGAAAGTGATCTTACTGAAAGTTCTGCTTAAATATTGGACTTTCTAGCACCATTGGTTGAGAGCTAGCACCTGTAGATTCATTGAACCAATCATCCAATCAATTAGTACTTTGAAATCTCTAGAGATACTAATTTCTGAAATTTCCACCAGAGTGGCAAATTTGAGAAGACCAAAAATGCTGGAAAGCTCAGCCTTTATATTGGATTTTTGACCACCACCCATCCTTAATTTAAAATAATGGTCTTTATTGGTCTTATTATGCTTAAATGCATATTGATAATCTAAATAAGATAAGTTTCAATTAAAGGGTGGTTAAAAACATGTAACAATTTGTTTTTGTTTTTTTATATTAGTTTTTGTATTTTTATTAAATATTATTTGTTTTGTGTTTATATTAATTCTAACAATCTTTTATGAATAATGAATATAAAATTATTATTGTAGCATTTATTTAATAGCTAATTATCTTGACAAAACTAAGTGATTGATTGTGTCTATTTTGTAGTGATCTTGGAGGTGATAAACCCACCACAAAAAATTTCCATGACAAGATCCCTATAGTGTCCCCAATGCTTGAGAATTTCGGACCTCAATGTCCATGCTTTTGGCCTGCAAAGAAAGCCATGAATCACTACTACAAGGTGGGGATCTTTAAAAATTTGATATATTTTTAAAATAAATTTTAAAAAAATTAATGGTTTTCGAACAAAAGCATATTAAAAATTTTATAAAAAAAAACATAAAAATTTAAAAATTTAAATTTTTTAAAAATAAATAGATTTTTAAATCAAAGCTATTAAAAAAATTTAAAACTGAATTAAAACAATTGGAAAACATTAAAAATTTAAACAATTTTAAAATTTTAAAACAAAAATTTTAAAAACTTAACTAACCCACCCCTCTCCCTGCCCCCTCCCTTCTCCCCCTACCCTATCCCCTCCCCTGCACCCCCTTCCTCCCTCCTTCCCTGCCTTCCCATCCACTCCTCTGCCCCCTCTCCCCTCCACCGCGCCCCCTCCCTCCCTCCCTCCCTCCCTCCACCTGGACCGCCACCCCTTCACCCCCTTCCATCGCTCCCCGGAGCGCTTTCTGCCACCCGTGGGCGCTCGTAGGATAAACGTTCACCAAAACGCCCGCTTTGTCGGCGGCTTTGCCGGCGAATTTTGTATAGAAACCGGTTTAGATTTTTAATGGAAAGTGTTATTTTTTCAATTAAAAAATTTCTGCGATTAGATTTAGTTGATCTATACGAAATGGCCTATTTCAAAACGACCCAGATTGCCTAAATTGTAATTTAAAACGTCCAGATCGTTGTTTCAGCAAAATATTCTCTACCTGATTCCGGGCAGTTGGGGGCGTTTTGGTGAACGCTTATACTGCTCCCCGTGGGCGCCCATCGAGTGGTTGGCTTGATGGACGCCTCGAGGGGGCTCCCTAGTGCACCCAACAAGCAACGACCCAATGTGTTTCACATGGATTTCTCCCTCGTTTGTAGTCAATACCTCAATCTTTCCCATTTTCACCATCACAGCAGCAAAGTTTTGCTGCCATCAGTCCATGCTAAAGTCGTGGGAGTTTGCGAAAGCCAATTTCTTGGTGTTTAAATTCATAAGAAACGTTGTATCTAAGGTAAACAAACCGTGACTCTTTACAACGCCGTCATAGTAGAGATTTTCAAGGATGTTGGGCATATTAGCATCCATGGACACAATCATTTTTTTATTGGTTGGGTTTCCATTTGGACAACTAGCCTTCAACTGCGTAACTTCGTACCGTACACAGGATCAAGAGATGGGTCAATCAGATGCATGTTGTTGAAATTGTAGAGCCTGCTCATAACTGAAGAGCAATGCGACACACCAATTGTGTGCGCTCCTGTATCCATGTTCAAATAAAAAGATGGTCACTATACAACTCACTCTACATACATCAACATAATAAAAAAATGTCGTTAGGTTATGTGGGTCTTTGTATATACCAGACATTGTAACCATCTCGTCATGGGATAGACCTTTGGCTGCAAAACTCTGATTTAGTTAGGCTACATTGAAGAAAGGGGCAGGTAGATTTGTCAGGATAGCTGAAGCTAGTGGAATTTTTCCATCTCTTCGTCCAGTCGGGACATACCAAGTTAGGGGATATAGAAGTGGAGATGCCTGCAATTAATTCACTCATTATTAGAATTAGAATGAATTGAACATTATTTTTCTGCTATCTTATATCTCATTTGGAGGGACATTAAACAAGATCAAGATTACCAGCTTTGCACTATCTCTCGCGGTAAATGAGAGGATATCTGCACAAGAAACTGTTTTGGGGCACATAATCTCTAGCTTGGCTTTCGCTCTGTCAATCACGTCGAACCCGTGAAGACCCGGATTGTTAGCAGATGAATCTTTCTCTGCTACGTTTGTGCCAGTCGAATCAATGAGAACTGACCTGTCACGTCCCTGTAAGAGCACGTCCAATGTTGAGACATTTGGATTTAAGAAACCCATGAATACAATGTATTGGAGTAAATAAGTATATAAATTATATGAATATGACTAAATCCCTACCCTAACGAAATAATCATGGAAATGCATCTGTATGAATCCAGCTGCAACTTTTGGATTGCTTATGAATGCATTTTTCACCTCCTCAAACACAATGATTTCTACTTCCGGTCAGCTCAAACCATAGAATCCCTCTTTGAGGCCCTCATTAAGACCTGGTGCTTGAGATGTACCAACTTTAATACTAACACCAAGGTTTAAGCTTACTGCAGCACCAACGAAAGCACAGAATAATACGACAAAGAGTGTCAATTTACAACAGTTGTTCTTCTCCATTTCATGACACTGAACACGTCAGGTCGTTGCTTCTTGGGCGCACGGGGGAGCCCTCAATGCGACCATCGAGCCACCTATCAATGGGCACCCGCGGGCGCCAGAAAGGGCTCCGGGGGGCGGGGGAGGGGGGTGAAGGGGTGGCGGCG
>LPNX010728459.1:399291-452570 GCA_001517045.1 Pseudotsuga menziesii
TTTTTTATTTTTTTTTATCTTTTTTAATACTTTTAATTTTTAATTGTTTTTAAATTTTTCATTTCAAATTTTAATTTATTTTTAAAAAAAATAAAATTTTAACATAATTTTTATTTAAATTTTAAGAAAAATTTAATTTTTTAAATAAAAATTTTCCTATTTTAATAATAATTTCAAAACTTTTAATAAAAGTTTAATTTCAATAATAAAAAAATATTTTTATTTATTTTTATTTTTTTCAATAACCTTATAAAAAAATTTAAATATTTTGTTTAAAGGGTTTTTATCATGGTCTTTTTTAATATTTTTTAATTTATTAATTGAGTATTAGAAAAAAAAATTAACATTGTTATACTTTTTTCAAATATTAATAAATAATTTTCAATAAAAATTATTATTTTTTATTTTTATTTTAAAAAACTGATATTTTTATGGGATTAAAAAATAATTAGTCACAAAAATTTGTAATTTTATCCCCAAAAAATTGTGTACTATTGGTATGTTGAGGCCTGGAAAATCGCAGGTAACAATAGTTAGGGTTTCTCTCCAGTAAACATTCCCAACTGGCCCACTACTGTTTGGTATGGGGAATCCGTCCAATTTACGGTCTGGCTACCGTAGGTCAAGTAACAAAATAAAAGGTTTTACCGATTACGGCCCGGTCCACCGTGTATATTTTTAGTTTTTTGAATTTAAGTATGATGTGCAAGTGCCTATCTAAAAATGCAGATTGATAGAGATAACGAGGAGCGTCACAATGTGATGTGCAGGTTCTTACCTCTCGTCTTAACTCTCTCGCATCTAAATCACACACAACAAGAAACTAATTCTAACTATCTAACCTATCCCTAGGGAGCAAAATTATCAGTTATCAATGAGTAATGTATTTATGGCATGCATTAAGAAAAATCACAGATAGCTGTTACTTATTTCAGAACACATGAACATTAATAGATATATGAACAACAAGATAGCTTATTGTTTATGAGAACCGTCATTACTCATAGTGGAAATTTCACAGAATAGACTAGAGTGCATTCATAACATGAACATAGGTTCAAAGTGTTAGAACGATCTCACAGTTAATGGACATAAGCTGAAAACGAAATAGTTCACATTCAACTGATCCATAGCAAAGCATTTGAAACATTCCACCAAGCTTTCTCCAGCAGAAAACTTGTAATTCTTTATTGCAAAAGGAAATAGTTCTTCTTACAACATACCCTCACAAATCTATCTGGGAAAAAGTCCCTTCTACATCTAACTCTCCTATATTTATACAAAAAAGCAAAACCTTTGTGTTGCCCCCAAATGACCTTTGGGCTTCCCCAACGTTTCAATCCCAAAATCTTGTCTTGTAGTGAATGCTCATAAATTGCATAATATGTTACATTTCAAATTAAAATTTTAAGAGCAATTTATAAAGAGGGACTAGCTTGGTCACTCATGAACTTTTCCCAAGCTTGGGCCTCTGCCGCTATCGATTCTGCTAAATAATCTGTTGGTCTTTTTTAGATCCTGTTGATCTTAGACCCTCACTTTCTTCTTCTCTTTTCTTCATCTCTGCTTCTTCCTTTTTCTTTCTCCTATTCCATTCTTCAACCAACTCTCTTCTGCTTTGTCTTTTAGATATGTCTTCTTTGCAGCAGCAATCACCCTGTCCTAAAACATAACAAAAAACTGTATCAGTCTATTTACCTCCTCCATATGCATTCTGTAAAATAAAGTATACACAGTATTAATGCATGAAAGGAAAGCATGATAAGGCAAAGAAAATCCTACAAGCTGGGTCTGAAAATCCTCTAAGTCCGTCTACAGTTAAAAACACAACCCTAATAGAAAAACTCATCATTAATCCAGACCGCATTCAAGATCATCTAACTTTTCAATAAAACATGAACCACACTATCAATAAGACTAATCATCAAATGTGAGACCCTGTACTGTGTTCTCATCATGAAATCTCCAAATTGATCAAAAATAAAAAACCTCCGTCGCCCATGAAATACGGTAAAAGCAGACCAAATCGACGGGAAAACCCTATCGACAGGAAAAACACTATCGGCGGACAGAATCACTAGACGTCGGGCGAATAGTGCACTAGACAGCCGCAACAACAGGTCACAAACAGACTAAGGATCTTGTGACAAAATAAAACATCGATGAAATAAAGCACTAAATGCCGCCGTAGTCATGCATCGGAGATCGGAACCACTACCCACTAAACACATCGGCATCGACGACCGGAAGGACTATATGTCGGACAGTTAGTTCACTAAGCAGCCGCAACGGCGGAATACATACAAACTAAGGGTTTCACAGTCAAATAAAAACTGTCGGCGTCGAAAACTCTAAGCACTATGCGTCGACGATTTAAACTTCAACACTTCCCCAGTGTCATCACTCCTGAACACGAAAAACCACTGATAGTTAAGCATCGGAGATCAGAACCACTAATGCATCGACAGGATAGTTCACTAGAAAGCCGCAACAGCGGGTGACAGACCAACTATGGGTCCTGGTAATCCTAAAACCATCGGCGATTGGGAGCTCTAAGGCTACGGTTGGACAGTTCCATTGGCAGCCACAACAGCGGGCCACAAACCAACTGCGGACCCCGTGATAACATAACCATCGGCGATTAGATACTCTAAGCACTATGGATCGATGACTTTAAAACTAAGCATCTCCGCAGTGTCGGCGATATAAAGCACTAAACGCCGCCGTATCGAAAATCGAAACCACTATTCAATACTGCGTCAGAACTTGAAAACACTAATCATCGGCAAGATAGTCTGATCGATAGCCGCAATGGCGGAGAACAAACTAACTGCGGGTTCCGCGAATCACAAAACCGTCGGCGATCGGGAGCTTTAACAACTATGTATCGGCAGCTCAAGACACAAAATACTCCGTAGTATCGGCGAGATAAATGTCAAGGCCTTCGAAACGGCGACGTCGTAGAAGACTAAAACTCCGATTGCTAGTCAAAAAATATTTCGATAATGAAAATAAAAACACAGTCATCGAAAAACAAAAAAGGTTTGAACAATAAAGGCCATGGAATCGGCGAGGATAAAAAATGTCCATTGGCGGCATAGAGGACTAATGCCCTGATTCCTTCATCGATTTACCTCTGACAGTGATAAAAAAAACCAAATCATTGAAAAATTAAAACGTTAAGTGCTCAAAAGACTTTTGGCTGGGCAGTGGTAAAATTAGTTCGTTTAACCTATGAAACAGTGGCGGCATAGAGAACTAAAGCCCCGACTCAATCTTCAATAAACTTCCGATAGTGATAAAACAAAATCATCAGGAGAGCAAATGTTAAGCTCTGAAAATAAACAAACTCCACAGTCTTCAAAAAATCAAAGTTTATAGCAGAGGAATGACAAATTTTAGGAAACCAAACAATCCTAGGCAAGATAAAATAAAAAAAGGAGGGTCCCAAATTTTAAAATTTGGGAAAAAGGTTGCAGCTGCAACACGGTAGCACCATTTTTTGATTCAAGGTTAAAAATAGCCATTAAATGGAACCTAAAAAAAAGGAGAACTATATAGAATTCTCGTTAGGTGGTCTAATGTGTTTAGAACATGGGAAAAACATTTGCAACATATCCACCAGGTCCTCAACACCCTACGACAACATAAGTTATATGCCAATCTAGAGAAGTGCTCATTTGGCATGGAAAGGGTTTAGTATCTGGGATACAACATGGATGAACATCGTGTTCATGTAGATTTGACCAAGATCTAATCCATTCACAATTGGCCAACCCTGACGACTCTCACAAAGCTTCACATCTTCCTAGGTCTTGTAAACTTCTATCATAGATTTGTGTTGGGTTCCTCTAATAATGATTGGTCTCTTAGCTAGGTGACCAAAGGTGGATCTAAGGCCAAGTTCAACTGGTCCAAGTCACAACAAAACACAATTGAGGATCCAAAGTAGCTCTTATGTTTGGAGCTCCTCATTACCTTTCCATATCTGCAACAACCCTTTGAGATCAAGACAGATGCTTTAGACTAAACCGTTGGTGTTGTCCTCACTCAACATGGCCATCTAGTGGCATATCATAGTGAGAAACTTTCATATGCAGTCTGCAAGTACCCCACCTATGACAAGGAAATGTACTCCATCGTCCAATCCTGCCACAAATGGAAACATTACATCATTGGAAAAGAAACACTCATCCACATTGATCACAAGCCCTTATAGTTCATCTGAACCCAAGAAAAGTTACAGAATGAACACCAGTAGAAGTGGTTTACTTACTTGCAGCAGTTTCACCTAAACATTAAATATAAGAAGGATAGAAAATCGAGTCACTGATGGCCTCAGTCGACCTCCAGTAGAAGCATTGACCATGATGCTTAACTCTTGCATCCACGAGACCTCTAGGTGGCCTCAATTATATGACAGTGACCCTGAGTTTGATCCCCTCTATCAAGCCTTATGTGCAGGCAGTGTTGGAATTTGCTTTTCATTTTACCCGTCCGATTTTTTTTTTGACGTTTTGGGTTTTAATATTACCCTTCGTGAAACGTTTTGTTTAAAATTTTACCCTTCAACCATGACACCACATGATGTAAAAATTTATCCCTTCAACAATGACACCAAATGATATAAATAGTTTTTTTATTTATAAAAAAAATACATAATAAAATAAGATTTGATTTATAGAGATAAAATATAGCCTTGTATACTTTTCTTTTTTTAATTTTGTTCTTCAACAATCACACCAAATAATGTAATTTTTATTTTATTTTATAAAAAAATACATAATAAAATCAGATTTGATTTATAGAGACAAAATATATATCTGTATGTCCATTTTTTTCTCACAATGCCCTTATTTAATACTTGCCTTCATTAAAATTTTGAATATATCACTGAAATTGAACCATAAGATAAACATGAGATATTTAATTCAATTTCAATGGGACTTTTAGAGAATTAATCAATATTATTTGAATATGAAACTATATAATTCACAAAATAAATCACTAAATATAGGCTCCACACATACATTATTTATGTTATTTTAAAATTATTAAAAAATTGCTAAAATTATGTGATAAATCACTAAATACAAAAGCAACACATACATTATTGATGTTATTTAAAATTGTTAAGAAATACAACATACTCTATAACAATTCTTCAAAATCATAGATTTCACTAAAATCTCTAAATCTAAACAAATCAGAAAATATAATGCCAAAAATATAGTGGAGTGTAGATGCTCATTGCAATAATGAAAAATAAATAAATAAACAATGCAACATGCAAATAAAAAGATAATTCTAATTTAATAGATATTTCTAATTTTTAATGAATGTATGATTTGGAACTTGCAACTTAGAAAGTATAGTTTTATATAAGATAAATATATTAATGCTACTAATAATATTAAAAAATAGCAATAATATAATGACGGTTTATAAAGTTTATTGCCCTTCAAAATTACGTTTTCAAAATTTTATTACCCTTCATGAATGACGGTTAACAAAAAATTTAAACCGTATTTGACAGTCAAAATGACCCATGACGGACATATTTCTCTAGTCAAATTCCATCACTGTGTGTAGGTAAATCAGTGGCAGACTTTTATCTTCAAGAAGGATTGTTATGCCACCTAGGATGATCCACTCAGTAGTTGGTATGTTTGTCGACTTCAACAGGTTCAACATTGACTTTGACAAGTCTAAACCTCGATAATTCCTGGACAGGTTTCGCATATCGGCATGCAACGTCGACTTCAACATATCGACGTGACTATGACAGAATGTCTCTCGATCTTTGAGTCGCCTGTAATGGTTGAACTTCCGAACTGTTCTAACTTCCTTATAATTGAGCATAACGAGTAGTCATCCAAGCGTCTCAACATTCTATATAAGCATGTACATTATTGTAATTTACAAGCAAGTAATAAAGCAATAATTAAATAACAGATATTGGTTCGAATTCTTGCTTTTGTTTGTGTGTTTACTTTCTGACTATGTAGTGTTTTTCCTGCTTTTGCTTATTCTTTATATGCTTCCTCCATAACAGTGCTCGATTCATTCAATTGCACTGTTTTCCTTCTATGTGCACCTGGGCACCTAGATCATTGGTATCATAGCTTAACTTGTGTGTATAAACTTCTATCAAATTTACATGACTTATGCTTGTTCAAACACGCTCACAATCCAAGCAGACACTACCTTCGACTCCAGAGAAGATGGCTGAAGAAACAGACAATAGACATGCAACTGACGAGACAGAGAAACTCATAGAAAAAGCACTAGCTTATCAGTGAATTGAAATGTTCACCTAGCTCAACGAGATTCTCATTGAAATCCAAAGAATCCTCGACGAGATATCACTCTGATAAAATCAACCCTTGAAAGTGCAAATGAATCTAGACATACTTAATCTTGAAGGCAATATTGAGGCAGAATCTGTCGATAATTGGATACAAAAAATAGAATCCTACTACTCCGTGAATCAACTCTTTGAAGCGGAAAATATCACCATTGCATCCTTAAAGATGTCAACCTCGATGCACTTCTTATGGGAGAATCTATTGACAAATATGGATCGAGAAGGAGACCCCATAGACACATGGTATAAATTTGTTGCATATGTCCGAAAGGAGTTATACCCCTCCAAATACATTGAACATTAGTATAGGAAGTGGCAGCAGCTAAGGCAATGGAAAGACCAATCCGTGCAAATTTACAACGATAAGTTATATTGATTAATGGATAGACTTGACATCCAAGAAGAAGAAAAATTGCTTGTCTTGAAGTACGCAGCGAATTGTTCCTGTACATTCATCAAGAGATGGAGTTTCTGATTGTCAGTATGGTTGCAGATACATTCCACTACTCCAGTAAGCTTGAAGCTAAAAAAAAAGGAAAAGCATGTTTCACAACTAAGACGATAGGTCAAACATTAGACAAGTTACCAGCCAACTCCGACAAGTCAAGAAAAACTTCTCAACCAACTCTTCCAAATCCAGACTATCACAAGAAGCACTCTCATAAAGACAAAAGGAAACATAGCAAGCACCCCCCTGCTGAGAAATGGTGTGATTATCACAATTCATCATGGCATGATACGTCAGAATGCAAAGCTTGAAAGACATTTTTTTTAAAATTATCGACATCCGACTTGTCCGATAAATCCCTAAGAATTCGACCAAGATGCATTGACCCGTTTGACTTTGACATCAACCACTCTGACATCCTAGACTTTTGTCGACAAGGAGGAACGATAATTCCTGTTCCATACACATATATGGGTTCAGAAAAGTCCATTGCATACGATTGTGGATAATGGTAGCCAAAAGAACTTCGTTTCTGAATATCTTGTGAAGAGACTTGGTCTTGTCACCACTCCACATCCTTAACCTTACAATATCGGTTGGATGAAGGATGAAAAATAATTAAGGATCAACTGACAATGCAAACTTGCCTACTTCATTAAGAATTTTTAAGATGAAGTACTATATGACATGGCACTGCTTTCCGTAGTTGAAGCCCTGTTTGGGAAACCTTACCTATGGGATCAACATGGAAGTTATCAGTCACAACAGCAAAAGGTGATTTCCAAAATTTAGAGAATAAAAGAGAGATGATGGAGCAGGAGTCCTATTAAATTGTTGCAGGAGATGCAACTACCACCATTCTAGTTGCTTTTGTTTTACAATTTTTTTTATTTCATTCAATTAATAGAATATGAGTTTACTATATCACTGTGTTTATTGTCGTATAACCGTGTATGTGAATATATATATTCTATTTCATCTCGTTCTCACATAAATACAGATCAGTGGTATCATATCCTTCTCCTCTTGTGGTTTCTCAGTGCATGTCCCCGATGAGATCTGAATATTGAGAATTTGGTCTCAAACTAATTGAGCTTGCGGAAAAAACCTCCCATCATCCCAAGAAGACTCACCTGGAAGGAGAAGAAAAGAGAGATCATGGAGCAGGGGATTTCAAGGAATCCCTTGCACGACAGAGGAACGAGATGATGGATAACTTCACCTGGATCCTTCGAAGAACATCGACGACGGTGGATGCACCTTCAACGAGCAGTCATTTCGGGGGTGCAAATCCCTTCAAGGTACAAGTTAACTTTGACATCCCCTTATTTGAAGGAAATATAGATGTAGATGCTTTGGAAAAATGGTTGAGTCTGTTGGGGGGTTACTTCTCTTTTCAAAAAAATTCCAACAGTGAAAATATCACCTTCACGCTCCTTAATTCCCTCCCCTGTATCAAAGGTGAGTGGGACGAGAATTGCGAGAGGCATGCAAGGGATGAATATAAAATATTCAATACAGAACCCACTTGGGAATATTTTGTCGATGTTGTTAAATATGAATTCTACCCTATCAGAAACTATGATGACCAATACACCCGATGTACGACATTACGCCAGGAAAGAGACCAAATAGTGTCAGAGTATACCAATAGATTCCATACCCTATGCTCAAATATGGATTTTAGAGACTCTAAATGACACTTGGTTCTAAAGTACCACAGTGGCCTACATAGGTAAATTCACTCAGAGATGAATTTCCTAGACTTATCATCACTAGGAGCACCTTGTTGATATGCTGTCAAGATCAAGCAAAATTTGAAGCAGAAGAATAAGTGGTATTTTGGGTCTCCAAATCAGCAGAAGAAGTCGGGAAAAAATTTCCCTAATTCACAACCCAAAGGAAAAAACAAGGATGACCAAAGTCCTGAAAACTAGTCTATGCCACAAGCAAATAAGGGTAATGGGAAATCAAAGAAGGGAATCGACAAGTGGTGCAAGTTCCATAAAATCCCCTGGCACAACACTGATGAATGCCACTCAAAACAGTAATTGTTGGTCGAGACAAAAATCCCCAGATCTTGAATCTGACTCAAACATTGATGCAGAGAAATAAATGGGAAAGAAGATCATTGAGTGGAACCTATTTCCACCATCACAACCGCAAAATACCAACCAGAAGAGTTAGAGGAGCCAGAGGAAGGGGAATGCCTCTTCAATTCACAACTATGAGTGTAGGGGACTCTGCTACATTTCATTGTTGACAATGGAAATCAGAAGAACCTCATCTCAGTTGAGGTCCTCAAAATATTGAATATTCTTGTGATTCCACATCCCCAAATCTACAACATTGGTTAGATGAGCCAAGGATGAGACATTCACGTCAGTCAACAGTGTCCCCTCTCCTATAACATTAAGCACTTCAAAGATGAGGTAATGTGTGATGTTTCCCCAGTTGAATTTTGTGATGTTCTTTTAGGACAACCATATATGTAGAAACATCATGTTGTATATAATTCTAACACTCATAGTTTCATTATTAATTTGGGAAAGAAACTCTACAAGATAATAGAGACACTTCCTACTACTACAGTGTTTCTCATCACATTGAAGCAGTGCAGGAAGGTAATCTCCTAGACAAGGAAATTCATACTTTCCATGGGTCATTATGAGAGTGAATTAAATATCACAACAACATCCACCACCTCCACACAAATCCCCTCTATGGAGCAAAAAAGGGTGGAGAATATCATGGAGGCATACAAAGACATCTTCACCACACCTATCAGGGTTCTAGTACATTTCCAGGTCAAGCATTCAATTTATTTGATCCTTATTGCACATTTACATAATGGGCCAGTATACAGGCGTTCCCTCATGGATAATGAAGAAATCAAACACCATATTCAAGAGTTAATCGAAAAGGGTCACATTCGACCCATCTCGTCACCTTGTGGGAGCCTAAATGTGTTTTGGTATAGAAGAAAGATGGGACATGGTGAATTTGTATTGGCTACTGAGCTCTAAACAATATCATAGTGTGGAATCAGTATCCCTTCCCCGGATTGATGACCTTCTAAACCAGCTCAAGGGGCCCAAGTATTTTAGCAAGATTGACTTGAATTCCGGTTATCATCAAGGTTCAATTGAGCAGAGCGATGTCTGGAAGACTACCTTGAAATCTCGGGAAGGCCCTTTTGAGTGGTTGGTCATGCCTTTAGGCTTAACTAATGCTCCAAAAACCTTCATGAGGATGATGGATGACTTTCTATGACCATTCACGAATTCCTTTGTGGTCATATACCTATATAATATCCTCATCTATAGTAGAACATGGGCAGAACATTTGCAGCATATCCACCAAGTCCTCAGCACCCTGTGACAACACAAGTTATATGAAAATATATAGAAGTGATTATTGGGCATGGAAATGGTTCAGTATCTGGGATACAACGTGGAAAAACATGGTGTTCATGCATATCCTACCAATATCCAATCCATTTGTGATTGGCCAACCCTGACGACTCTCAAAGAGCTTTGCAGCTTCCTAGGCCTTGCAAAATTCTATCGTAGATTTGTGTTGGGCATCTCTAATATTGATTGGTCCCTTATCCAGGTTACCAAAGGTGGATCTAAGGCCAAATTCATCTAGTCCAAGTCACAACAACACACGTTTGAGGAGCTAAAGTAGCACTTATGTTCGGCGCTCATCCTTTCCTTTCTATATCTACAACAACCCTTTGATATCAAGACATATGCTTCAGACTACGTCGTTGGTGCGGTCCTCACTCAGCATGACCATCTAGTGGTGTATCACAGTGAGAAAATTTCAGATACAGTCCGCAAGTACCCCACCTATGACAAGGAAATGTACTTCATTTTCCAACCTGCCACCAATGGAAGCATTACATCCTTGGAAAAGAAACAACCATCCACATTGATCACAAGCCCTTGTAGTTCATGCAAACCCTAGGAAAGTTACAGAATGAACTCCACCAGAAGTGGTCAACTTACTTGCATGAATTCCACCTGAACATTAAATATAAGAAGGGTATCACCAATCAAGTTGTTGATGGTCTTAGTCGACCTCCAATAGAAACATTAACTACGAGGCTTAACTCTTGCGGCCATGAGACCTCTGGGTGGCCCCAACTATATGAAAATGATCATGAGTTTGATCCCATCTATTAAGCATTATGTGCAGGTACACCACTGCCATATTTTTATCTTCAGGAATTACTTTTATGCCACCTGGACCATCTATGTGTTCCTTCAAGCGAGCGTACAAATATGATTTGTGAAGTGTATTACAATAAGGTGACAGGGAACTTTGGTACTAAGAATACAGTGGTGGTGTTGCAGAAGTATTTTTATTAGCCCAAACTTCGACAAGATGTCATCCGATTGTTGATGTATTTGTAACTTTGGAATGTATTCACTTGTATATTTCATGTATTGTACCCTGATGTTTATTCCGGGAAGTATCTGTAATGTAATTGAGTCATGTCATACCCCGATGTTCCCATCGAGAGATTCAATAATGTAAACAAGTAATGTAAAGTCATTGTGGGTAACCCTCCTATTGTTCAAGGGTTAAAGTCCTCGCAGTTGTGGGGCCCTAGGGTTATTAGAATATCCTATAGAAGTCGGCCCTAGGTGAGTTATTGTAATTCGGGGCAATAGTCCCCACCATTGTGTTAAGGTTAACCCTCTTTGTTGATCGGAGGGGCAAACTCCCCACAGTTGTGGGGCACTAGGGTTATTAGACTCTACTAGAGATGTTGGCTCTAGTAAAGTAATGGTTAAGTTAGGCCAACATGATGGAGTGGACATCAAGTGAATGAAATAATATAAATAGAGAGTGAGCCTCTCTATTTATCACATACACACACTCACTCACTCGGGCGCATGAGTGAGAGAGAAGAAGCTACGATCAGAGAGAGAGATTACTGTTATCAGGAGATCATCTTTATGGTTTTGGGTTTTACTTTTGGTGTTGATTCTATCTCTGAGGAAGTTGCGGGGTTTTCTCCTTTATGGTTTCCCCAAGGAAAATCTTTGTGTCCATTGTCTCTTGTGTTTGATTGTTGTGCTTGTTATTCTCTCAGTTAAAGATCCTAAGATAATGCTAGCTTGAAAGATAAAAATATAACATGGTATCAGAGCTAACATGAGAAGAAGACATTGTGCAGCTGCAGAAGCTAGGTATTCTTACTTTTTGGGTCTCTCTCCACAATCCATCAGCAAAAGTATGTTAGGATGACTCTCCATTGAAGGGCGCATATTTCTGTAGAAGTGGAATTCGATTTCGGACATTTTTCAGTTTTTGGTGTAGGAAATTAAGGCTTCTTACAGAAGAGGAATTTTTAAGTGAGCCCAGCATAGGATTTCTCTCCTCATCAAAATTGAAGTTTAGAGACCCCGGTCGATATTTTTGGTTGGGAGAAACTTCAGGAAAGTCAAACCCTAGTTTGACCCCAAGCTGGAAAAACGCTAAATACTAAAACTGATAATTTTTGGTACATTGGCTATATCTCGGAATTACAGAAGTCTCAAGAGCCTAAGATTTCATAGGGCGACAATAAAATACTTATATACATTATTTCCAAGTTTCAGCCTCAGATTCACTATATTCTAGGAGATATGATTCCTCCAAGTTAAGGTTCCAGCCTCTCCGAGGATTCATCCCCAAACAGGACACCTGGGGAGAATTGCTATATCTCAGGCTACACAGGTCCAAATGAAATTTATAAAGATGTTCCAGAAAGGGGACATAATTTAATTTATATGGTCCAAGTTTCAGAGCTAGAAGATGAAACAGTAACACGTGGAAGTATGTACAACTTCACTATTCTGAACAGTCCTGAAACAGGTCACCTTTGGAAAATGATCATAAGTCCCAATTGATGAAACCAATTCTGATGAAACCTATGGTGTTGGAACATGAATAGGTGAGGATACCTCAATGAAAAGTTTTAGACATATAGGAGTATTAATTTCGGAGATACTGCAGAAACAGTATCAAGAATTTCTACAGAAAAAATTGGTAAACTAGGGCTTCCTGTTTCGGGAGCTTCCCTCCACTGTTTTCAGAAAATGAGTACATTGGACAGCTCACCTTGTCTTTCTATCTAATCAGATCTGAAATATTCCAAGTTTTCAAAATTAGGGTTTTTCTGACAAACCCTAGATCAGCTAGCTCCGGAACCAGGACGGACACCTCAAATCGATAAGATCTAATCTTTTGCTATTTTTATTTTAGGTTCTCATTTCAAAGTGATCTATCACATCAGCTTCATGATAAGCTTGGTGAAGTTGAAAACTTCCAAGCATGTAAGTATATGATCTCTCTGAAGAAAATGAATTGGACACCTACATGAGTAGAGAGGTTTCAGTTCCAGAGGGAGATGAGGCTAAAAGCCTTACACAGAGGAAATTGGTCAAGGCCAAGAAGATCATTGTTGATTCAATCACGGATCAACTTGTAACACAAGTGTATTCCCTAAAGACATCGAAAGAGATGTTTGATTCCTCGACCAAGCTATTTGAAGGGAAGAACATAAATCAAAAGATGAATTTGAGAAAATAGTTGAAGAATGTGAAGATCCAGAATGCAGAGACCATACAGTCATACTTTACAAGGGTCTCTCAAATCAAAGAACAACTTGTAGCAGTAGAAGAAGAAGTGGAGAATGCAAAAGTGGTGATAGCCACCTTGAATGTCCTCTCAGGATCATGGGATTCATTCATGCGAGGAATGTGTGCCAAAAGGAAGTGATTACTTTTAGCAGACTCGGGGAAGAAGAAGAAGCTTGACTCATAATAAGAGAAGAGAAGATGGGAGCAACTAAAGATCAAGCTCTCACCATCCAAAGAAGATCCCTCAAGCAATGAGGAATATGAATAACTCAAATCTTGAAGAACCTCTTATCCACCTTATCATTTGGATAAGAAATGATGCTATTATGAATGAACAAGATGATGAAGCTGAAGGCTCAAGAAGGAGTCTACCCATGAAACAAATAAAGATAAGTATTCAATTGACATTCGATGATATTGTTTTTTGTTATGCATTTGTTTATATTTAGTTGATGTATTATGCATGATAGAATGTTTGCATTAATGATAGTATACTACTAATATGCATGTAATGGGTAAGTAGCTCATGGTGCTATACAACTATTTATTGCTACTTATCTAGAATGAAACCTCTTTGTTGACATATTGGATTAATGCATAATCTCAATGTTGTCCTGGTAGAGATGGAAGGCATCTAGAAAGTTTCCGTGAGATATGGATGAATGTTTGATTGGCTAAAATAGTGGCATAATCATATATCTTGATTCAAAATATTTTTTCATTATGAATATACCTTATGAAATGTTTCTAACCATACAACTAATGCATTTGACTTGTAGGAAAGATCACGTAAAATCACCTACAAGCAAAGAAGGATGAGACTTGTTCCGAAGAACAAGTGATGATCGTTCAAGATGAAGAATAATATGACGAATGCAGCGACATCATTGATGCAAAACCTTCCAGCTATGAAGAAGTAACCAAGAAGAAAGGGAAGACTAGTTCAAGAAGAATGATGTCTAGGATGCAGTATCGAGACATGAAGGGAAGTTCATAGATGGAAACATTGTTGGATACAACGCAAGATTCATAGCACGAGGCTTCTCACATAAAGAAGACATAGAATATGAAGAGACAATTGCAACCACTGGAAGTGAAGTCACATGACAGGCAAAATCATGTGTGCAAATGAAAGAAGGCCTTGTACGAGCTCAGAAGACACCCATGGGGTAAAACATACATAAGGAGCTTGAAGATCATCTAGAGTGATAAAGATCTTAACCTTTGCTACAAGGTTGAAGATGAAAGCCTATAGAGGATGACAAGCTCACAAATGGGTGCGAGAAGAACTTTTGAAAAGGTTCAAGATAGAGGATCTTAGTATCCAGTGACACTAGATGGATACATAGAATATTAGTAGCAGAGAAAGCTAGTTGTCACTCTGGTACATAATTTTTTAGTGCATAAAGTACAAAATATAGAGGGAGAATGATGCTCCACTTCAGAGGAAGTGACTGTAGAAGATCCTGAGGTTCGACATGGTATGACAAGATGTACAGCTTATTGATGGCTCTAGGCTTTACTAAGAGTAAAGTGAATTCCAACCTTTTCTTCAAAGGTTGAAGGTAGAAGACTAGTGATGCTCCTGTTATCTGTCGATGACTTGTTCCTGACAGAAAAGAGGAACTCATTAAAGTTTTAAGACGGAGACTTGTTGTCGAGTTCGATATGAAGGACTTGGATATGATGCACTACTTTCTAGGCATTGAGGTGTCGCAGAATCTCCTTAGGATAAGGGAAGTATGTAGTAGAGATCCTGAAGAGGTTCGGGATGATGGACCGCAAGTCCATGACCACACCTATGGCATCGAACCTGAAGCTATTGAGTGATGCTTCATCAAAGATAGTTGATGCTATGATGATTGGTTCATTGATGTACCTGACGAATACAAGACCAGATACTTGCTTTGTTGTGAACACCTTGAGACATGTTCACTTGATGGTTGGAAAGCATGCAGTGAGGTACCTGAAGGGTACATTTGAGTATGTGCTCAAGTATGAGGTGGATTAGAATATTAACCTGGAGGGTTATGTGGATTCAAATTGGGCAGTGCCATTGATAGGAAGAGTACTTTGGGGTGCTACTTCAGTATGGGGTCAGGTGTGACCTCTTGGTTTGGCAATATGGAGTCCTGGATGGCACTGAGTACAGCTGAGAGAGGATCAGTGAAGCTCTAGTATGTTATCCATATTGAGATCTCTTGAAAGAGGGAGTTCTAGCATAGCCGGTGAGACAGGTTGTCTAAGCATAAATCCTGGTGAAGCTCGTAGGTTGCTCAGACGTAAAGGGACCTGTAGGTTGTCCTTGGATGTAACAGGTCCTAGAAAATCTTGCAGGTTATCCTTAGAAGTAATCAGCCCTGATGTGAATCTATGCTAGAAATGTCTAGAGTGAAGTTTGAGTACTTTAGGGAGAAGCTTGGTGTTCTCCAAATCGAGGTTCCCTCTAAAGGGAAGTGATGAGTCCGTGATCCATTCTGACATGGTGAGAGGATCGGTTCCTTCCATGGTCAGATGTAAGGGCTGAGCCATTCTATCATGGTGAGAGGATTGGTTCCTTCCATGTTAGATATGAGTGTTGAGCCATTCTGAGGTGACTGTGGGATGTGTTCCCACATGATCAGATATAAGCGTTGAATGTCATTCTCTGAATGGAGGCACCTGGTCAGTTACGAGGAATACTCAACCTAGTTCTGAGGGCCATTTTAATGTGACTGTGGGATGTGTTCCCACATGATCAGATATAAGCGTTGAATGCCATTCTCTGAATGGAGGCACCTGGTCAGTTACAAGGAATACTCAACCTAGTTCTGAGGGCCATTCTAATGTGACTGTGGGATGTGTTCCCACATGATCATATGTAAGTGCAGAGCTAGTCTGATGTGACTGTGGGATGTGTTCCAACATGATCAGTTGTAAGTGCAGAGCCAGTCTGATGTGACTATGGGATGTGTTCCCACATGATCATATGTAAGTGCAAATCCATTCTAAGGAGACTGTGGGATGTGTTCCCACATGATCAGATATAAGTGTTGATCCCTTCTAGCATAGATGCAGGATGCGTTCCCCACATGGTTGGGTATAAGTGCTAAGCCCTTCTGACATGGTTCTTGGATGTGTTCCTACCATGGTTAGATATAAGTGCTAAGCCCTTCTGATATGGTTCTTGGATGTGTTCCTCCCATGGTCAGATATAAGTGCTGAGCCTTTTCGATATGGTTCTTGGATGTGTTCCTCCCATGGTCGGATGTGAGTGCTAAGCCTTTCCAGTATGGTTCTTGGATGTGTTCCTCCCATGATCGGATGTGAGTGCTGGGCCTTTCTGATAGGGTTGTGGGATGTGTTCCCACATGGTCAGATGTGAGTGTTGGGTGTGCCTTTCTAACATGATGTTGGATGTGTTCCTCTCATAGTCAGATGTAAGTGCTGGGCAGGCCATTCTGACTTAGGGTTAGATATAAGCGCTGAAGAAGACCTACATGGAGGCTAGGACTACAACCAGCATGAAAAAGGGTTGGATTTGTAGAAATTCCTTTAACGAGAAGAATCATGAGATAGCACCCGTGATGATGATCCAAATCAAGTGATGACCCAAATCCAGTGATGATGTCCCCGAGATGATCCAGATCGAGTGATGATCTAGATCTAGTGAGGATGATCCAGATCAAGTGATGATCCAGATCCAAGATGAAGATAACTTGAAGATGAAGATGACTTGAAGATGAAGATGACAATATGATCCAGTTAATACAAAGAAGAAGACCAGTGCTAACAAATTGTGTCGAGAGAATACCTTCCTAGTTAAGAGGGAGTGTTGATGTATTTGTAACTTAGGAATGTATTCACTTGCATATTTCATGTATTGTACCCCAATTTTTATTATAGGAAGTATCTGTAATGTAAATGAGTCATGTCATACCCCGATGTTCCCATAGGGAGATTTGATAATGTAAACAAGTCATGTAAAGTCATTGTGGGTAACCCTCCTATTGTTCAAGGGTTAAAGTCCCCGTAGTTGTGGCGACCTAGGGTTATAAGACTATCCTAGAGAAGTCGGCCCTATGTGATTTATTGTAAGTTGGGGAAATAGTCCCCACCATTATGTTAAGGTTAACCCTCTATGTTTATCGAAGGGGCAAAGTCCCCACAGTTGTGGGGCACTAGGGTTATTAGACTCTCCTAGAGATGTTGGCTCTAGTAAAGTAATTGTTAATTTAGGAAGACATGATCGATTGGACATCAAGTGAAAGAAAGAATATAAATAGAGAGTGAGCCCCTCTATTTATCACATACACACACTCACTCACTGGGGCGCATGTGTAAGTTTTAAACATGTGCAGAGAAGTAAAGCATACAGATTCTTTTAAGAAAAATAGAGATCACAAAACATCATTCACACATAAACACAGAGATTTACCATGGAAACCCTTAACCAGGAAAACCAAAAAACCTTGGAGCCACACCTCCTATTTTCTCTTCATTACATTATGAAATCCTCACAATACAAAATACAGGTATTCTACAACATCCAAATACCCTAATCCGTTAACCCGGATTAGAAAAAGAATCCAATCCCTTAACCGGGTTTAAGTTACATAATTTTAGAAAAATTCTAAAAATAGCCACAAACAGCTATAAATAACCATAAATTCTATAAATAGCCAAAAAAAATTGCTCGTTACGCTCACATCGGAAACAGGGCCTACGGCCTGTTTCCATCGAAGGTGCTTTTGGGATCATCAAGCTGCAACACTGACATGCACACCTCCCCTCCATACGCACATACAAAGAATATAACATATACCCAATATTCTCCCACTTGTTGTTTCCTTTTCATAGCAATGAGTCATGTACTCATAAAAGTCACAGGTTCAGGGCATCAATGCCCATAGATTCTCTACACCAAGAGAACTTCTCTGTACTAATAGACTTTGTTAATGAGTCTGCAAAAATTTTCACGGTGTCAACCTTCTCCAGCAACACCTTCTTGTCTTCAACCATATCTCTCACAAACTGATATTGCACATCAATATACTTTGTCTTAGCATGATAAGCAGGGTTCTTTACCAGGAAGATTGCACTTTGGCTATCACATTCTAACCTTACACCTTTTAGTACAAACCCAATACCTGAACACAATCTTTGCAACCACACAGCTTCTTTGCTTGCATGAGTGGCTAACATGTATTCAGCTTCTGTAGTTGAGAGTGCAACTACAGCTTGTCTCTTGCTCATCCAACTGATAGCTCCTCTAAATAGTTTAAACACATACCCACTTGTAGATCTTCTGTGATCAAGGTCTCCAGCCCAGTCTGCATCAACAAATCCATGTACATTTATTACTTTGTCTGATACAGGTCTTCCTTAGTAGCAGATTGGATAATTTGTGGTGCCACGCAAATATCTAAAGACCCTCTTTACAGCTGTCCAATGCTCCTT
Organism: Pseudotsuga menziesii; assembly: GCA_001517045.1. Taxonomy (NCBI): domain Eukaryota; kingdom Viridiplantae; phylum Streptophyta; class Pinopsida; order Pinales; family Pinaceae; genus Pseudotsuga; species Pseudotsuga menziesii. Next base: position 418,184 of record LPNX010728459.1, read on the forward strand.
TCCGGGTTTTGACATATATCTGCTAAAAACTCCCAGTGCATGAGCAATGTCTGGTCTTGTATAGACCATTGCATACATCAAACTACCAACTGCACTGCCATATGGAACCCATGACATGTCTTCTTCTTCTTCCTGTGTCTTGGGACACTGCTCTACAGATAAATTTACACCTACAGGAATAGGAGCCTTGACCGGCTTACTTTCCTGCATGTTAAATATCTGTAGTACCCTCTCAACATATTTTCTTTGATTTAAACTGATCATTTTGTTTGCACGATCTCTTCTTATCTCCATTCCTAGAATGAAGTTTGCAGCACTGAGATCTTTCATATCAAACTTGCAGGACAGTTGAGACTTCACCTCCTTTATAACATCTTTGTTGTTTCCAATCAACAACATGTCATTGACATACAAAACTATGTTAATGAAGTGATCACCAACCTGTTTGGAATATACACAGTGATCAGCTTTGCTTCTCACAAACCCCAATCTAAGTATGTATGTGTCAAACTTTTGGTACCACGTCCTTGGATATTGCTTTAGACCATAAAGGGACTTCTTTAGTTTACATACCAACTCATTCTTTCCCTTTACTATGAACCCTTCTGTTTGTTTCATGTATATTTCTTCTTCCAGATCCCCATGTAAGAACGATGTATTCACATCCATCTGCTCTACTTCAAGATCAAAAGCAGCAGTAATAGAAAGAAGAATTCTAATAGAAGTTAATTTTGAAACTGGAGAAAATATTTCACCAAAATCAATCCCCTCTACCTAAGAATATCCCTTTTCTACCAAACGGGATTTATACTTATCCACTTTACCTTCTGCATTAAACTTCTTTTTAAATAGCCATTTGATCCCAATGGATTTTCTCCCAGCTGGTAACTGGACTAGATCCCAAGCTTCATTTTTGTCCAAGGAATCCATTTCTTCATGCATGGCCTTTTTCCAGAGATCACTATCCTCTGAATTAACAACTTCCTTCACATTTCTAGGATCATCATCAGTAATAGACATAGAAAAATGAGAGCGAAAATCAGGAGGGGAATACCTTTTTGGTTTCCTTATTTCTCGATATGATCTTCTCAAAACTGGAGTATGAGGTTCTTCTTCTTTTGATTCTGCTTCTTCTATTGAGTCATATTCTTCACCTTCTTCACCTTCTAACTTAAACTCTATTTTCTCTGGTTCCTTTTCCATTGGTTCACTTCCTGTCTAGGGACTTCTTTGACCTCTCAAAACACAACATCTTAACTGTAAACAGTATTCTTAGTTATAGGATTCCAAAGCTTATACCCTTTCATACCATCTTTATAGCCAATAAAGATACACTTCTTAGCTTTGTTATCCAACTTGCTTCTTTTCTCCTTTGGAACATGTACATAAGCATCACAACCAAAAACTTTCAGATGCTTAATAGAGGTTTTCTTACCAATCCATACCTCTTGTGGATTTTTATCAACCAATGTTGATGTGGGTGATCGGTTTACCAAGTAACATGTTGTCTCCACTGCTTCTGCCCAGAATTCTTGTCCTATCCCAACACTGCTTAGCTTGCTCCTTGCCTTTTCCATCAACATCCTATTCATCCTCTCAGCAACTCCATTCTGTTGAGGTGTGTATGGAGTATTATTTTTCCTTGCTCCACCACACTTCTTACAAAATTCCTCGAATTCATTCCCACAGAACTCTCCACCATTATCTGTCCTCAACACCTTTATTTTCTTTTCTGACTGATTTTCTACAAGAGCCTTAAATTCTTTAAACTTGGAAAATACTTCAGATTTATTTCGAAGGAAATAAATCCATATGTTCCTTGAGAAATCATCTATAAATGAAACATAATACATATTTATTCCTAATGATGGAACAAGAACAGGTCCAAACACATAACTATGTATTAATTCTAGAATTCCCTTTTCCCTTGTAGCACCAGATGCAAATCTTACTCGATTTTGTTTTCCATATATGCAATGTTCACAGAAATAAAAATACAGAGTGTAATCAGTCATACCTTCAACCAGACCTTTACCTTGTAATGCTCGAAGTCTCTTTTCTCCAATATGCCCCATTATTTGATGCCATAGCATTGCCTTTCCTCCTGATGCAGTCAGGGTTTTGTCATCTTTACCTCCTTCCTCTAGCACAACAAAATTGTTACATTCATCAATGATGGTTTTTCCCAATAGTTTGTACAGAGTTCCATACCGAACTCCCCTCATCAATACTATTGATCCTTGAACCATTTTCCAAGCACCATCTCCACACACAGTCTTTACACCCGCAACATCCATCTTTCCGACAAATATCAAGTTTCTTGCTAGATTTGGAATGTGTAGCACTCTAGGCAGAGTTCTAATCCTTCCATCCTTAAGTTTTAGCTTGACTCTACCATGTCCAATGATACTAGCTGGTGAGTCATCTCCCAAGTACACATCTCCTCCATTGTACTTTTCATATTCACAGAACCACTCCCTATGAGGGGTCATATGACATGACGCACCTGAGTCAATCAGCCATGTATCACATTCTGAAGGATTACCCGTGGAAGCTAGGTACACATCTCCTCCTTCTTCTGAGGATTTCTTCGCCTCTATGGAAGGGGTATCCTCATATCCCTTTGCTTTCTCAACATTCTTAGACCTACAATCCTTTTTATAGTGCCCAGCTTTACTGCATTTCCAACACTTCCTTATTCCTTTTCCTAGGGATTTATATCTACCCTTAGATTTAGATCTCCCCCAAAATCCTTTATTTTTGTTTCTCTCCTGGGGGTGACCTCTCACAAACAAGGCATCCATGCTATGATTATCCATGGTTTTCCACCTCATCTCTTTTGATAGTAGGGATGATACAATTTCATCAAATTTTAAGGTCGCCTAGCTAGAACTACCTATTGAAAAAATTAGGTTGTCCCAGGAATCCGACAAAGAACACAATAATGTAATACATTTATCTTCTTCAGCCATTTTAATACCAATAGAGGTTATCTGACTTACCAGAGTATTGCAAACATTAAAATCCTCTGTTACAATGTCATTCTCGTCCATTCTGAGGTGAAATGACTTCTTTTGCAGAAACAACTTGTTCACAAGGGATTTTGATTGATACAAACTCCCTAGTTTTTCCCATAGCTTTACTGCACTATCTTCACCAGATACGTTCAACAACACAGAGTTTGATAAGCACAATCGTATTGTACTCCTCACCCTTCTTTCTAATTTATCCCAATCTTCTTGTGACGTTGCAGTGGGTTTCGTACCCGGATCCACAGTAATCCATTGTTCCTGAACTACCAGAAGATCCTCCATTTTGAGCTTCCATAGCTCAAAATTCTGGCCATTAAATTTCTCGATCTCGATTCTTGAAGTGCTCACCATTCTCTTTCAATGCACAAATAAACACTACAAAGCTCCCACTGAACCCAGGTTTATCACATACCCGAGATCTATCAACCGCATCGAACCCTTAGCAGCAAAGGCATCCCCCTGATGCCAAAATTGAGCTCTAATACCACATGTAAGTTTTAAACCTGTGCAGAGAAGCAAAGCATACAGATTCTTTTAAGAAAAATAGAGATCACAACACATCATTCGCACATAAACACATATATTTACCCTGGAAACCCTTAACCAGGAAAACCAGAAAACCTTGGAGCCACACCTCCTATTTTCTCTTCATTACATTATGAAATCCTCACAATACAAAATATAGGTATTCCACAACATCCAAATACCCTAATCCGTTAACCTGGATTAGAAAAACACTCCAATCCCTTAACCGGGATTAAGTTACATATTTTTAGACAATTTTAAAAATAGCCACAAATAGCTATAAATAACCATAAATTCTATAAATAGCCAAAAAAAATTGGGATCGCCGAGCTGCAGCGCTGACATGCGCACCTCCCCTCCATACACACATGCAAAGGATATAAAATATACCCAACAGCATGAGTGAGAGAGAAGAAGCTGGGATCAGAGAGAGAGACTACTACTGTCGAGAGATCATATTTATGTTTTTGGGTTTTACTTTTGGTGTTGATTCTATCTCTGAGGAAGTTGCGGGGTTTTATCCTTTATGGTTTCCCTGAGGAAAATATTTGTGTCCATTGTCTCTTGTGTTTGATTGTTGTGCTTGTTATTCTCTCAGTTAAAGATCCTAAGATAATGCTAGCTTGAATGATAAAAATATAACAATATCAGATCATGCAATTCATGTGTTATTGCGTAACTAGCCGTCAAAAAGCAGGGATTGTACACCCCCATTCCCACACCAAATGGGCCATTGGAATGCATCTCCATGGATTACATGTCAACACTACCTCAACTAAGCATGGTAATGACTTTGTTTTTGTGGTCATGGATCGCTTCTCTAAGATGGTCATTCTAATAGCTTGCAATAAGAGCATCTCTGCTGAAGCCACTACTAAGCTCTTCTTCAAGCATGTTTGGGTTCATTCTGGGTTTCCATGGACTATCATTTTAGATCGGGACAACAGGTTCCTAAGCACTTTCTGGTATAGTCTATGGTCATTGATAGATACCAAGCTCACCAAATCAATTGCCTTCCACCCCCAAACCAATGGAAAAACAAAGATAGTCAACTAGATGATTGTGCATATTATGAGAATGTAAGATTCTAAACATCTATGCACATAGGATGAGAGACTTCCTTATGTTTAGCATAGTTATAATAGAGCTATTCATAGTTCTACCAGTCACAACCCTTTTTTCAGGTGTGCCTGTGTTTCCAACCACTGGCCCCAATTGATGTAGTTCTACCCATTGCATCCACACATGAGAAATATTCCCATGCTCACGTTGAGGCTGATAAGGACACCAAATTTGTTGAACGAATCCAACAAATTTTCCAATAGGTCCATGAAATTTTGGAAAAGTCCAATACTAAGTACAAGCAACGACCTGGCCATCATCGAGTTCCACACATGTTCTAGGTGGGGGATAAGGTTTTGTTGCATTTTAAGAAAGAGAGGCTCACATGACCCCATCGCAAGATTCGTACACTTTGATATGGTCCATACACCATCACCAAGGAAATTGGTGACAATGCCTTCAAATTAAGCATTCTTCCATTCATTGGCCTACACCCAGTATTCAATGTGGATTTCCTTCGACCATATTTTGCACCATTGTTGGACACCTGATAGGTGGAAAAACAATTGACACCTACAGAGCTTAATCTCGACTATATGGAACAAGAAACCATTTATGAGATAATGGACACACATGTTAAGGGCACCTACCAGCAGAAGATCCAACTTCATCGAGTTGTCAAAGTAGGGCAGCTCCTCCACCAACGTGAGTGGCTCACCAAGAGTCAAGTTCAGTAGAAGTTTCCCCATTTGATGGGGACACTCGATGAAATGGATACCATTGATTCCTAAGGGGGAGGATATATCCAAATGGGTATAGGGGGGCACCCACCTATTCCACTTTCTCAAAATTGTTTTCCATTTTTGCAAGTTTCTTTTAATTTTCTATGGTTTTCTAGGTCCCAAGCTTCTGGGGTCGTTTTGAGGACCCAAGCTATTTTTTTGGTGATTTAGGGGGGCAAATGATGGCCAACAACATAGTTGAAAGTTGGAAATATTGGATATAACTTTCCAATGGGTTATTGAGTTCCCTAAATGAAGATCGTATGCAAAGGTTATGACCCTGAGAAGTTAACTGTTCAACTAACCACCATGGGAACACAAACTTTATGATGATTCATCTCCTAGGGTCTGGCTTAAGGTTTTTTCATCTCCAATGATTTATGACAAAAGGATCTTCGACATCCTTTTGTATTCATCTTGTCACAAGTGAGCGTAGTCGCCACATCTCTTCTTAGAGATACAACTACCACCATTCTAGTTGCTTTTGTTTTACAGTTTGTTCTGTTTCATTCATTTAATAGAATCTGACTTTACTCTATAACTGTGTTTATTGCCACATATATTTGTATTTGAATATATATATGTTATTTCATTTCATTCTCACATAACTCTAGATCAAATAAACATTTAATTTTTCATATTATGATCTATAATACCAATTGTGCATCAAGGTTCTATAATTTTGAAGAGTTATAATCCCAAATACCAATAACGCCAATCTTTACTAGTTGAGATAGGGTTCATTGTGAAATATTATTTTGGGCTAAGCCTCACCGTTAGTTTAACAATGGGGTTTTGAACATGGTCACCTTTAAGAACTTTTGTAACCTCTATTTTCACAAAAAAGTGACTTCTTAACCCTAATGTTGATTAGGGTTACATGGGTGACCTATTAAAGGACTCAAACATAAATAATATATGAGTATGAAATAATGAAAAAATTTGACAAATACAACAAAATATATACACATATTTTGAATTTAAAAGGAAAAAATTCATTGATAGTCAATAAATCCATGTCCATACAATGAAAAATATCAATAGATACCCAAAATTTCATGGATAAATAGGTATATCATTGATATTTGAAGGTGTTTTTAGTCATCATCTTTTTTTACTAGATGTAGCAAGAATCTTGACCTTTTTTTAAGAGGGATTCATTGATATTTGAAGAGTGTCCTCAATTTCTTAGTTTATTGTGCTTTGCTTAGCAAGAATCTTGACCTTTTTGAAGAATCATATTGATATTTGAAGGTGTTTTTTCTTTGTTTATGATATTTATGCTTTAAGTTATTTATGCATTCAAGTAGTTGAGACTTGAAAATATTATTGATATAGAAAGCACTTGTTTTTTAATATCACTTCTTTGAGATCATATTTAAGATATTGATTTTCTAGTATTACATATGAAGTTTTCAACTTGTTTCTTATTAGATGCCAGTTGAGCATTGCTATCGACCACTTACTAGGTTGTGCACACTCTATGGATGTTCTGTTGGGTTCTTGCATGGTTTAGTTTTATAAAACTTGTTTCCAGATGTAATCAGGGATGTTTTCAAATGCTTGATTTGTTCTTGACCTTTTTTTTTTGTTAATGTGAATTTTGCAATATGTATAATTTGTTAAATTGGATGATTGTTTCTTGAGGATTATTTATTTTTCTCTACATGAGTACAATGATTAGTTCAATGTTTTTAATATACTAGTTGGTGGCCAAAATATTCCTTTTGTTTGTGCCTATTTTGACTATAAACTATATATTTTATGGAAATTTTATTTGTTATAGTTTCGATGAATTTGTAAATTTAGAACAACATTTGGATATTTAGATTTATTTATTCTTTCTTGGTGTTATATTGAGTAGACAATCAAAGTTTACTAGATTCATTTGTATTACTGTATTTGGACAATATAGTAATTTTTAGTTCTACCTAGGAAAAACATATATCACACACTTGAAGTTGTAACCAGACATGATGAGGGTACAATTGTTTTCGGAGACCATATGTTGACACTGTCGTATTTTTTAGAGATCCAAAGTGAATGCAAGTTGGTTTACTAGTCCAGTTAATTGATTGTTATTGAATTTTAGTTTTATATTGATTCATTCAAGTTGTACACCAGGATTTGTTTTTCATCCTAATTTTACAGGAATAAGGATTTAATGCAGAGGAACTCTTATCAAAATAATAGTTCCTAAGGATGGAGACCTAGTGGAGGTATATTTCATGCTTTGTTTGGATTACAAGAGACTACAAAGGGATTCTTGGTTGTGGACTCCCATCTACTATTTTTTCTATATGACTGGGAGAATAATAATCCAAATGATATCACATGGAAGACATAAATATTTGGTGTACTAATATTGTAATAATATGCTATAATGATCATAAAAAATTCCTTATTTATTCATTGTACCACAGTGACTCTGTAACTTGCTAAACCAACTCCACAAGCTATTAAAAGGGGGTTCTAAACAAATTCCATAGGATGGTATAGGGGGGGTTCTCAAGCGTCGTCATAAGTATATACAACGTGGGTCGTAAACTTCCTTCATAGGTTGCTATGAGGGGGGTTCTACACCTCCCTCCTAGGTTTTTACAAGGGGGGTTTCTAAAATTCCCTCCTAAGTTTCTATCATGGAGGTTCTAAACCACCCTCATAGGTTTCTACGAGGGGGTTCTACACTTCCCTCATAAGTTTCTATGAGGGGATTTCTAAATCACCCTCATAAACTTATATGAGAGGGGTTTCTAACTGGCCCCAAAAGTTGTTACAAGGAGAGTTATAAACTATTCTCATAGGTTACTACGAGGGGGCTTCTAAACCATCCCCAAAATTCAATCCTTTTAGCAGTGATTTTTGAAGAGATATTAACCACGTCTATAGGTTTCTATGTAGGGGTTCTAAACCACCCCTAAAAGTCACTTTTGAAGGGAAGTTCCAAACCCCCCTTAAAGGAACCGATGCTAAACATCAATCATTTTAACAACATTTTTTGAAGAGATATAAACCTCCCCAAAAAGGTGACTTCTAGGGGAAATTCCAAACCACTACCAAAATTCATTTTGGGGGGGCGGTTCAAAACCGCCCCTAAAAGTCACTTTTGGGGGCGATTTATATTTCTTCAAAAATCGTCGCTAAAACTCTTGGCTTTTACTAGTGATGCCTTTAGGGAGGGTTTTCGCAAAACCGTTACTAATGCTAAAACCCCTTCCAATTCTACTTTTGGAGGGATCGCCTCTAAAGTTATTTTTTGTAGTAGTGTTTTGACCGATTGTAAACTAATTTTTATGAAGAAATTAAGGTTGTAATCTAAAATGGGTTAATGGATTAGGGTTTTGGAAGCTATAATATTGTATACTAAACATAAAAGATAATACAATGAGATAGAGAGTGGATAAACTCTTAAGTATGTTGGTTTTCTCGATTTTTGGTTTCCAAGGTAAATCTGTTTGTACTATGTGTGTGGGCCACTATTAATTATTTTGTTTTAGGTTATGTTTGGTGTTTCCTTTTAACAAAACATTCAAACTCTTCATATAGTATCAGAAAAAAGGTTATTGGATTTAGGGGGATGCCTTTGTTGTTAGGTTTATCTCATCCTGTGAAGAGCAAGGGTATATTGGGTTTATGATAAACCTGTGTTGGAGTGGAATCTTTGTGCAGTGAATCTCGTGTAAAGAAAATGGAAATCAATTTAAGAATGGAAATACAGAATTTTAATGGAGACAACTTTGAGTTAGGAAAGTTAAAGATGAAATAATTTCTTGTATATAAAGAACAATGGATTTTTATAGATCTAGGTATAAAATCCACTTCTATATCAAAAGAATATTGTGAAAAGATGGAAATAAAAACAAGAAGCGTGATTCAATTTTGCCTCCCAGATTTAGTGTTGTTGAACATCTCTAGAGAAGATATGTACAAACAAGTATTTGGATAAGTTGGGGAATTTGTATCAGTCAAATCCCATGTTAAACAAGTTAGTTCTTTAAAAATAAGTTGTATCATATTAGGATGATATGGAGGATGGTGAATCTATGATGGATAATATAATTCCTTTACTACTATGGTAAGTCAACTTGTTTATGTTTATACTAAGATTGAGAAAGAAGATAAGTGTGTTGCCTTATAATTTTCTTTGCTAGACTCTTTGGATAATTGGTTGTAGTAAATGGTAGTAGCAGTGAATTTAGTTCAAAGTTTAGGATGTAGTTACATCCTTGTTATCAAAGGAAACGAGGAGAAAATCCATGGAGGTTGTGACCAAGGATTCTTTATCTATGAGAGGTCATTCCCAATGTAGGAAAAGTAAGTACTTTTTAGGGGAATCTAAATCTACAAGAAAAATTTCAAAGAAATGTTAGAAATGTGATAAAGTTGGGAATTATAAGAAATATTGGAGATATAATAATTTAAGGTAATGGATTGATGATGCCCCTTCAATAGAAATCAAAATCTATGCAAATGAAAGCTCGGTGAGGTTTTCTTGTCATTTAGAGGTACACATGTAGACCATGATGTATGGTTGAAAAATTTGGGTGCTTCATATGACTCCTCATAGGGAGTGCTTTTATGAATATGAAAAGTACAATGGAGGTGACATTTTCCTAGGAGATGACTTGACAACCAAAATCATAGAATGTGGAAGGGTCAAGTTGATTCCGTCAAAGACAGAATGATTATCTAACTTTATGGGGTTTTGTATATTCAATATCCATCCAAAACCCTAATATTTGTAAGTAAGATGGGTGATGTAAGTGTGAACGCTATATTTGAAAAGAATGCATGCAAGATGGTTTACAGAGAAATGGTGTTGATAGGGGAGTACGAATTGGAAATAGATACAAGTTGTAGGGAATCACTTTTATTGATGGGTGTAACATTTTTATTGTTTCCAAGGACAACAATGTAGAAGACATGACTCCTATAGAGAATACAATGCTCTGGCATCAAAGACTAGGGCATATTGGAGAAAAGAGATTTCAAGAATTACATGGTAAAGGAACAGTTTAATTATCTATTATTTCTCGTTATATTTCAAATTCTATGAACATTATATATATGGCAAGCATAATCGGGTGAGATTCCCATCTGGTGCTACAATAGAAAAAAAATAATATTGGATTTAATACATGGTGATCTTTTTGGACCTATTCATGTTCCATCACTAGGTAAATCTATGTATTATGTTTTATTCATTAGTGACTCCACAAGGAACACATTGTTGGGGAACCTCTTCATATGAATCGTAGAACAAAAAAAAAAGAAAAGGAAATTGTATTCCAAGAAAAGGGGTGGTGTCTAAAGAAACCATTACAACACTTAAGCATAACACATTATGATTAGAACATCACAATGCATTATTCAACCTTGGAAAATCAATCATAAGTCATATCAACACAACCCATAAGGTCAGTATTTTATAGTCTCTATATCTAACAAACTCCCTTGAAGTGAGGATGACTTGGTCCACAAATAGGGGTCTTTGGTTCTAACCATTTCCATGAAATCCACAACATACCATAGTTTAGTATATTTTTCTAGTCGAGTCAATGAAATTCGCATCAACCATTCGGTTGAACGATTAGACGACCACTCAAATTAGCCTCTAGTCAACTACTCTACTAGTCGATTGATGTCATTTGACTGTCTGTCTCCAAAATATCCAGAGGTGTGATGGACCTACATAATATTAGGTTCCAACACCTCCACCCATCAACACAATGATCTAGAGATTCAAGAGGTGAAATTATGTTATCTGAACTCCCCCCCATAATTGCAATTTCCCAAATCCCAAGCATAGCCCAAAGTTTCATAAAATTAGCTTCTAGTAGAGGCTTCCTAAATATATTAACAATATAATAATTTATCCTACAATAAAAAGTGAGACTACATTGTCCTATACCAACTGTCTCAAACAATGAACATGAAGTTCAACATGATTCATTTTGTTGTGAGAAACAAGATTATAAACTACCTATATTATTCTATGATTGTCATAATGCATAATATTCAAGGCCTAAACAAGGAAACCAAGCTCAGCTAGAAGCTGCCGAATCTAAACTTCCTGTGTACCTACATTGATATCTCCACAATATTCTACTTTTGTAGTCGAAATAGAGACTACCTTATGTTTTTTACATGACCAGACCAAGGGTCCAGAACTTAGTTGAATCACATATCCAGAAGTGGATTTTTAGGTGTCAATGTCACCTCCCTAGTTCAAATTACCGAACCCAACCAATGGTTTTGTACCGTGACAATACTTAATGCGATAGGTGGTCAAAATGTCGTTCGGCATGAAAACACAGTCATTTTTTGTGTAACACCGATGTGTATCAGCTATCTTCCCAAAATCCTTCGATACCATCGACTGTGAAAAGTGAGTTTCTCCTACCGTGTCGGTGACAAACAATAAGTTTTCTCCAACCGTGTCGGTGGAAAACAATGATTTTCTTCGACCACGTCAGCGAAAAATCGCCAAACTCTTCTGATTAGTTTTGTCACTTAACAATTTATCAATCTCACCTGTACCGGTTGGAAACTTGAATCCTTTCCAAAAATTGGGCTGCAACCACACGTCGACAACTTTTGTTGATCATTTCAACACTATCGGAGGCAACTCACGAGTTAATCCCGATCGTGTCGACGAGTTTTAGCGAGTTGTGCCGAAATGGTACCTTGTGAAAATTCTTTTACTCAAGTCGACTGTGTCGTAGAGACTGGCTAAGTTCCTCCGACACGTCAGAGAAACTAGCCAAGTTACTCTGATATGTCGGCAAAACAAATTGAGTTTTAACTTAGCTTAAAAACCTCTTTTCTCAACTTTTGTGAAAATCTTAGCATTCGGGATGGATTTTGTAGGGATAAAAAACTAGTCTAAGTAAGCTTTCAATAAAAGTAAGGAGGGGCCCTAAAATGTAAAAAAAATTGGGGAAGCAGTTGCAACAACAACAATTGGCGACTAGCTGGTGAACACAGATCTATGAAAAAACTATCTTTGGAAAAAAAACTGCTACATGGTACTAAATGATGGACACACCGCAATTATTCAATGCTTTTCAAGATTTATTTAAAAGACTAGACTTATCTAGGGATGTAATTTCTGTGCATCACATTGATTCTCATCTCTTGGGAGTAGGGTAACCAGGATTAGGAGTCTTGATAACTCTCTCAGGGCCAAAAATATGAAATTCATTTTTCCTTTGTCTTTTGGTTGCCACGAGATATGACTCCACAGGATTTTAACAAGGTTAGACAGATGTATTCATTTGTTCCTCACTCCCATGCTACTAGAATTATTTTGATGCTTTCTTTTCATGAAATTTATCTTCTGAATCTTCCTTGATTGCTTCTTTTAATTTGAGAATTTGGTTTGGGTTCTTCCATCCATAATTTCCTTTTGTGTGAGTGATAAACTTGTTTCAAGCTCACAAATGGAGAAGAAACTCTTTGACCAATCCTCTTGATCTACTGGTTTTATTCCTACAGCATATTTTCTTTGATATAGACTATTTGTCTTGGAATTTTGACTCTTTACTATAATCCTTTTGGCTTTTAATTTGTAGCATGGGATTATTTTGAATGCTATACATCCATCAGACTTGCTTCCTTTCCGTGGGTCTATCATGGTAAGCTTCATAAGTCAAATATTAGTGTGAGGGTGGATGGAGCCCCAAGATAGTACTCTAGACCTCATGAGCCTTATTTATTTTATAGGGTTTAAAATGACTTCAACGTGGACTTGAAATTAGCTTCCCTTTCTACAGTATATCAATAATTAAATAATCTCAACTTTGATCAAATTTTACAACACCTGTTTTCCCATAAGCATTTCTTGACTTTCAAATACCTTTAATATTATTTAGATTCCTATGTTTCCAAGCGTCAAATATTGAGCTAGTTTATTTAAGAAAATAACAAGAAAAAATGAATCAAAGTAAATCAAAAAATAAAGCAAACTAAATGAAAACAATAAAAGAAAAGAAAAGATTTAGATATGTACAAAAGTGTTCCCAAATCCTACGAGAAGTATTATTTGAGAACAAGGCCATTTACAAGAAGACTCTCTTCCCACCCTTGTAAATATTGTAACTTGTAAGTTGAGGTGCCAAGTTTCCCAACAATCTGATAGGGTCCAACTCATAGATGTTGAAATTTTGTATGTTTTCCCTTCTCGTCATGTGGGTGATCCCACTTTAATACTAAGTCTCCTATTTCAAAGTTTCATTTCCCGAACTTGCATTTATCAAACCATCTCTTGGAAATGTCCTAATGTCGGTTGAATCTATCTTTGGACTTTTGTCTGTATTCTTCAAGTTTCAACAGAGTGTTAATGTGCGCTTGTAAAATCTCGATGTTGGATCCTCATGAGGCTTGAGCTAATTGTAAATATGGAAGTAGAAAATTTTGGGGGTAAAATAACTTCTTTCCCATATACCAGAGTATAGGGAGAAACTCGTAAGGATTTATTTGGGGTAACCCTATCCACCCATAGCACATTTGGGAGGGGTGTGTGCCAATTTCTTTGATTCTTAAGAACAGTTTTCTTCAAAATTCGAATGAGATTCATATTTGTTGATTCTCCTAACCCATTTCCTTGAGGATAATAATTTGTTGAATAGTGTGACTTTATTCCCTTTTCACAAGAAAATTCAGTTATCTTAATAGATGATAAATAAGATGCATTATCAAAAACAAGGGAAATTGGAACCCCAAACCTGGTCATAAGGTTCTCTTACAAAAAATTGATGACCACATCCTCATTCACTTTGCACAACGAAACCGCTTCAACCCATTGTGTGAAATAATTTGTAGCCATAAGGATATACCAATGTTGTAGTGATGAGTTCAGATTGATTTCCCCAATGATATCTATGCCCCACTGTTCAAATGGCTCGGATATAATAATGGGTTGTAATGGCCCGACTGTTTTTGATAAACCACCACCACTCCTTTGGCACACATCGCATTTTCTTGCGTAAGCATGAGCATTATTGAATAGCGTTGGCCAATAGTAACCAGCTCTGAGAATCTTATGAGCAATAGTATCTCCAGATAAATGTCACCCTGTAGGCCTGTCACGCAATTATTTAACTACTTTGGATGCATATTCCTTCTCAAGACACCTAAGAAAAACTCCATCATAATTCTTCATGAAAAAGTATTCCATTAATTATTTGATAAGAGGTTGACTTCAATCATAGCACCCTTCTCTACTTGGATTTCCAATGTTCAGGTAGATCTCCTCGCTAAATATAATGCACTAAATCTCAGTACCATGACTCAGTAGTAAAAATGGGACATACATCAATAAAATTTAATTCGGCTTCGTTCTCCCAATCATAATCTTCATTTTCATGGATTTCCGCAATCAACTTGCACAGTACTTGACCTTTAATGATAGTAGCTGGTTTGAACTCTAAATCATATTCTTGTAGTGCTGTCACCCAGTTTCCTCTTCGCTCACCCAATTCTTTCTATACAAAGAGGGACCTGACAACCAAATGAGGAACAATAACTTTGGTTCTATTTTTTAGAATATAAGGTTTGAATTGTTTTACCGCTTTGAAAATTGTGTATGATTGTTTGTCTATAGCAGGGTAATTCAATTCATCCCCTTGTAATCCAGTGCTCATAAACGATATTGAGCATTCATCTCCTGATTCTCCTTTTTGAGTGAGCACCGCTGTGACAGAGTTATCTAAAGCAAAAGTGTATAGAATGAAATCCTTTTCAAAGTCTGGACTCCTTAAATAAGGCTCATGATCTATTTCCACTTTGATGTTTTTAAAAGATACCTTCTCGATATCATTCCACTTGAACTATATGCTTTGCTTCACCATTTGCTGCAAAGGTTTTACAATTTGTGCAAAATCTAGTACAAACTTTCGAACGAAATTTATTATTCCCATGAATGACTTCATAGCCTTTTTATTATGGGGTAAGGGAATTTGAGATATAACTTCAACTCTGTCTGCATCTATGGATATTCCCTTCTTTGAGATGATGTGACCCAACACTTTTCCTTCTAGAACCATGAAAATTCTCTTCTTAGGATTTAAATATATGCCATATTTTCTACAACGATAAAAAATCTGCTTCAAGTGAAAAATGTGGTATTCTCTTTTCTTGGAGAAAAATGGCACATCATCTAAGTATACCACTTCATAGTGGTCGATTAATCCTCGGAATGCAATGTCCATGGCCCTCTGAAATGTAGCTCTAACATTTATGAGTCCAAACGACATTCTCCTATAAGTGGACATTCCCCACTTTGTGCGAAATGTAGTTTTCAATCGATCATGTTTGGCCAGTAGCACTTGATCGTAACCTGAGAATCCATCTAGAAGGGAGAACAACTCTAAGCCTGATACCATTTAAATAATTTTCTCCAATGTTGGGACTGGATAGTTATCTTTTTTGATGCTCTATTCATATTTCAGAAGTCAACACACAACCTTATCTCTCCTGACTTCTTCCTTACTGGAACTAAATTAGCCACCCATTCAGAATGTCAAACTCTGAAGATAATCTTTGCATCTAGTCACTTCTTCACTTCGCTTTGGATTAAAGGCTCTAACTTAGGATTCGTTTTCCTGAGTTGTTGATGAAATGGTTTTATGCCTGCCTTAATAGGGATTATATGTTGAATGATGCGTGTATCATATGTTTTTAGATATTCATATGTACAAACAAAGATATCTTTATATTGTTGAAACAATTTAATGAAACAAATCCTTTCTCCAGGAGAGCAAGAATTTCCCAAATTTACATACTTGGGCTCAGCTTTTGTTCCTAAATTTATCAGCTCAAATTGCATATATGAACTGTTGGTTTTGACGTTAGCTTGTTTTCTGAATTTTTTTTGTAGATCAAAGATTCCCTCAAGTGTACTTACTCCTGTGGGCATGAAATTTCCTTTAGTCACCTATCCATTTTGTAAATCTGCATGATGCTCTTCATCGTCAATTACTGATTCTTTGAAAACTTCATCATTGGTCAGGAAATTGGTAATTTGTTCATCGTCGTCAAACACCCTTTGATTGTGATATTATCAGCTACTGCTGGCCTAAAAATAAGTTCAATGGAACATTTATGATTAGTTGGTATTGACCTGGAAGTAGAGGTAGATAATAAATATGTTGCAGCGTTCTGTAATCTAGGAATTGAGTTTATATTAAAGGCATTAAAATGTGCTATCAAATTCCATACTTCAGCTTGATATCCTTTTAGGTGTGAAGATAAACAATGAATTGTGTCTCTAACTTGCCTAGCCACTATCTCATAATCACCAAAATCTTTTAAATTCTTTACGTTTAGTTCAATGGCTTTTTTTCAGGCCTTGGACTAGAGCTTCGTATTCAGCGGTATTGTTTGTGCATTCAAACTCTAGCTTACAAGAGAGAAATTGTTTGTCCTTTTCAGGATCAATCAGGAAACAACCAACTCCTAATCTCTCTTTAATTTTAGAACCATCAAAATATAATAACCAAAATGTATCTTCTAAAACTACTTTGTTAGTATCATTTCCTACGTTAGTGACTAAATTTACTATGTTACAGTCAATATCATCAGTCCCTGAAAATTGAAGAATATTGGACTGTGTATCTAATTCACAACTGACTTCTTCAGCTTGATAATTCCCTGGTTCAAGCTCTAAAATTGTCATGTCCCCATATTTTTGGGCATAAAAGTGTTGACCATGCCCAACACATTGGGGAAGTTAAAGATGCATTAATTACCTCACCTAGGGAATTTTGTCCAAATATTATTTGTGAGGCATTAATTAATTAGCCTAGGAGAATGTTACTAAATAAACATTATTGAGGCATGTATTTAATTTTTATTTATCATTAATATTTATTGTGCAAATAACATGTGGAAATGAGCTTTCCATGTCAGGCACAATTGGAAAGCCAACTTGACAAGGGAGGAGATTAAGAAAGTGGAAACTCTATGACAAAAGCAGTTAGGGAGAAAAGGGAAAGTGCCCAAAATCTATAACAAAAGAGTTCATAACAAAAGTAGGAAATTTTTGGCAGAGGAGGGCATAGTTTCCTTTTGGAGACTCAAAAAAGTTGTCAGAATAAAAGCAAGAAAATTTTGATAGAGGAGGGTGCAGTTTCCTTTTAGAGACTCACTCTCAAAAGCATGGAAAAACATAAAAGTTGTAAGGGATAAAAGTAGAAAATATTTGACTAAGGAGGGTGAATTTCTATGTTGGATGGATGACTTGGATAGGGAAACATCTCCACATGGCCCCTACATTCCAATTTTCTCAAGGAGGGCCCATGACTTGGCTAGGGTTAGGGATTTAGGTGTTGAATTGCTCTCACAGGTCACCTATTGTCTCTGCTTGTTAAATAGGTCACCTAGAATTCTATTAAGGAAAAATTCAAGCTCATTCACACAGTTTGGTTGATTTTTTTATTGATCTATTCTTATGTGAGCATTCATTTCTAAGTGATGTGCCTCAGACACTTGGGAGATGAGTCCCAAACCTTCCCTTTCCCACTCCTTCACTCCTATTCTCTTCTATTTGAAGGTATGGGGCACTTGAGTTTCAGCCATTGAAGTCCTATCATAGATATTTTTCAGCCTCCATCACATTCAATTCGACCTCAAGTGAAGCCCATGCTTCACCTATGCTCCCAGCCCTCCTCTGGTCATGTTATGGGCCTCCTGCCCACCATTTTGGAGTCTCCCTATGTAATTTTCAGTCTATAATATGATTTTTTATGTATAAAATCATATAACTCTATTATTTTTATTTATCAGGTTGAAATAACTCTGTCCCTGAAATTTTACCTTCTCAGTTTCACATAAAAAACGTGTTTTGTCATTGTAATGGGGGGAATTGATAAATATGAGTGCAATAAGGAATAAGAAAGGTTGTGGGAATGATTTGAGGGATTTTATATGTTCATTGAATTGTTATTAATCTGTTTTATTCTTCATATATAGTACAGAATTCAATATGCTACAAATTATCTGCTTTATTTTGTACTCTAGTTAAAATGCTAGTTTTAAATGACTATTTTTTCCATTTCTACTATAAATTGAGTTTTTTCCACTCAAATCCAGCTTTGTAAGTTCATGTGTGTCACTGGAAGACCCACCTTCCCATACATAACTCCATATGAATTTTTTATTTTCAGTTGTACTATCATTTTGGATCCTTCATTGCGCAGGGTCTCACTAGGCCAAAATTGCCTAAAGTTTGTGAATTCTTCCCTGAATCCTCCATACAACTCCAAATCTGTCAGAAACTCTCCCAAATCATATTTTTTGTTGTATGAAGGCCTAATAACACCTCTACACTTTCCCCAAGCTGCTGGTTGGAAGAACGAAATGAATTTCCCTAGTTTCTGTTAGGATTATTAATCCTCCCTTTGTCTCCTTTTTTACCACATAAAGTTTATTTTCTTAATTTCCCTAGATTAGGAGGTCTCGTCACTTTACTATTGCATG
This sequence comes from Pseudotsuga menziesii, assembly GCA_001517045.1. Classification (NCBI taxonomy): domain Eukaryota; kingdom Viridiplantae; phylum Streptophyta; class Pinopsida; order Pinales; family Pinaceae; genus Pseudotsuga; species Pseudotsuga menziesii. The sequence goes on from LPNX010728459.1 coordinate 437,064, forward strand.
GGGGACATGAATAATGGACAAATTCCACTTACTGCACATGTTTGCATGCATTCTAGAGCTCCATGGATCAATCCCTATTTTATAGGAACCCACTCGGAGTTCCACCGGTAGTGTCCAGCAATTCACCCCAGTAGGTCATTAATTTGATTCAGTTAAACTCTGATTCCCATCAGTTAGATCACCTCCAGTGACTCTAGCGCCAGTTTACATGATTCATGGGAACATGGGCGCCTTTGATCACCTAACTGATTGTAACTGATTGTAATTGATTGTAACTGAGTGTAACTTGTTATTAAGTGATTTAGTGATCTGTAGTTGCACTAGTTAGCTATTTATGGTGATTCTTTCACTCCTAGTTAGCTCTAGAGTCATTATAGGTTGGTAGATCCAACTACCTAAGCAAGTATTTGAATTTTTCAATTGATGTTGTATTATATATTCACCCATAATGTGAATAATCATTATTGGGAAATTATTCTCTTATTTATTTCTCTTGTGCAATTTATGTGAAGATTGTTTTTGGCCCAAGATCTAAATGGCACAGCAATTGTAATATGGTATCAAAGCCTAGTCAGGCTAAACAAAAATTGTCTTTCTAGTTTTGTGCAGGTATTCAATTCTCTCACCAACAGTAGAGCATGGATCTATCTAAAATAGTAACCTTGACTTCATTCAATTATTATGAATGGAAAGCCAATATTAAGATTCTATTGCGCAGCAAAGGTCTCTACAGAGTTACTATGGCCTTAGAAATCGAGCCTAAAGCTCTTGCTGAGAAAGAAAGGTGGAATAATAGGAAGGATGAAGCTAAGGCTTGCTTTCTCTCTCTCTCTCTCTTCCAAACTTCTTTTTCATCTTGATGGCTTAGCAAGCCCTAATGAAGTGTGGATCAAACTTGAATCCCTCTTCAGAAAGCAAGATGATCTAAGAGGACATCAATTAGAGAATGAGTTGATCTCATTGAGACCAAGTGAATTCGAAACCATTGAGAAATTCATCACCAAGTTTAAGTCACTTGTGATTTTTCTCAAGCAGTGTGGGATTACGAAGGAAGAAGATCAGTTAATCCTCTCCATTATATCAAATTTGGGTCCAGAATACTCATTTTTTGTGTCAACATTCTATGCTACTAAGCTTGTAGTTAGAAATTGGAGGATGCCATCCTTGGATGCATTCATAGATTCTCTCACACAAGAGAAAGTCAAACTGATTCAAATTGGGACTCTCAAGACCTCAAAGGATCATGCGCTTGCTACTCTTGGAGGCAAGAATCACAATTCCAAAGGAAAGCTAAAAGTGAAGGAGAAAAAGCCAAAGTCAGACTCCGAAGATGAAGGTTTTAACTCTATTGATGAAGGCTCAAATTTCAAGAAGAAGAGAAACAAGAAAGGAAGATCTCAGTGTACATATTACAGCAAATATTCTCACAATGGAAACTCTTGCTTTAAAAATAAAATGGACATTGTTATAGCTAGTTTTTGTTTTCTATTTTTAGACCGTATGCTTGTTTTCAAAACATGGTTTTCTTATTGCTTTAAGATTCTGAGTTTGGTTTTTGAAGTATTTTGATAGCATGCTTATTTTTATTTTTGATTTTATAAGTTTTCATTTTAAATTTACTTTACTTAATTGTTTTCATACTTTTAATGGATTTATTAGGTGTATGTATTTTTGAAAGGTTGTAAAAAGATATCATAAGCTTTTGTCAAAGGTTGATTACACAATTTAACCCTTTATTTTTTAAGCCTTTTGTCAAAAAACATTAATCAGACATTCCTGTAGCGCAAAGGCAGAAAAAATGAACTAGAGCACTACAAGAAAGTCGTGGCCTTCAAAAAAAAATCGTAAGTTTGCTCGTGAGTTTTAAAATATGCAAATGAGGGGAGTTTTTCCACATATGTAAAGGAAAATGATACGTGTTTAAAACCTTAATAATCATTTTGACAAGTGTTTTAGTTAAGGCAAGAATGATTCAGACGAGTTGTAGCTGTCCGGTATGTGGAAAATTGAGATCCATTAAAACAGTAATGATGGTGCACAATGGGAGTAATTCATTGTGAGTTATGGATTTCTCAAATGTATGAAAGCTTACAGAGACCATGCTGATACTTGGCAGTCCGTGATTGGAAGAGATTGTGATGAAGGCGGTTAGAGGTTTAGGGTTTGCAGATTAATTGAATTGCGCAATCGTGGCAGTTGAAGACAGAGTTATGAAAGTTACTGGACACCTGGGAAGACAAGAGAGCAGATTTTTAGAAACCGAATCCATTATTACGACATGTATGAAACAAATTGCTGACATCATCCATGAATTCGGGCTCACTTTGACAGATGATTAGTTATTGGTGTCGATTAAGAAGTGCAAGTTTATGAACCCGATTTTTGCTCAATTGTTAGTCTATTATGTTATTGGAATTGTTCCAAAATACTTATCAGTTTTTTGAAGGAAAATTCATATCAAGGGTTCTAATTTTCTTAGTTTCTAGTTGACTGTTAAAATAACATACTTTCAAATAGTTTTAACTCTTTGCTAAAGAAGAAATTCAAATATTTGATACAAAGCAGGAAGGGGGTAAAATTCCCTTATAATAGAATCAAAATATCACAGGTATACAAGAAAGTATACTAGAATTTCCTGTCATAGATCATTTGAAAGCTGATAACCCACAGAGTTCAGGTGAAAAATCTAAAGAAGAGTTACTTACAGTGGGATTAAAACGTGAAATGGTAAAACTTTCAGCTATTAGGTATCAAGGAAAATCATTAGTAATGTTATGAAGAGCTGAAACAAGATGGATACCAGAAACCAGTAGCAAAAGAAGCCCTTGAAATAAAAAATAAAATGCGTAGTTATGCTCTGTTTTTTCATGTTTTGGAGTGCGAATTATGAGCTGATGGAGATGAAATTTAGAAGAAGAAAAAAAGAGGTTTTCGTTCACACGAGAACCATTCACAAAAACCCCTCTCAGTTTTGCAAGAGCTATCAAGGTTTGGAAGATTCAATTTAATATTTACAGCCTATTTTTCATGGTTTAAAAATATTTAATATTTTCTTGTTGTAGTCTTCATCTTACGGGGCATATTATGATTGATTGGAGAGGAATTTTTGAAAACAAAGAGAGGTTTTTGTCCATCACGGACATATTCACAAAAAAATCTCTCAATTTTTGTACAGGTGTCACGGATCAAGAGATATGGAAGCTTCTTTGACACTTATTTTTCAGAAATTCTCCAAATTTACCAGGAATCCGATTTTGCTATTTTTAGTCAATTAGTTGAAAGTTGGTTAATGTAACTGCTGAGTAGTTTCAAATTCGACCTAATGAAGGGAATATAGAACTAATTCTTTTTAATTATATAAAGGGGTGGGGGAAACAGAGAAGAGGTTTGAATTTTTGTACAAGGGGAGACTTTCAGCTACTGTATACAAAGCTAAGTTCAAAAACTCTTATGTATTTTGGATTACTGATTATGATATATATGCAAACTATAAGCCTATTTTATCCTATCTCTAGTTTCATTTCTGATTGGTTTGATCACTCTGTTAACAATTTCATTTCTTGTTTAAGGTTATTTCTCATGAAGTGCTTGTGAACTGTGGATGAAATTCAGTATTGTGCTTATGTTGTTATGGTTTATGTTTCATATATTATACATCTCAGTCTTTCATTGTTGCATGATTTAGTGTTTGTCTTATCCTTATGAGTTTTTACCCTCTTGTTAACAAATTGCAAAACCAAAACCCTAAAAACCTGTTTTAATTAGTTTTATTTTGTGAGATTGTGTTGGCTTGTTCTTTAGTAGTCTGAGAACAATTTCTGGCACTAACATCTTTGGCGTCATTACCGGGATGAAACTAAAGCATATTGTTTCCTTTCACACACCTAGGTTACATGGCAGAAATATTCAAGCCACTCGGTGTGTCCTTGGGGGAAAGTCTCAAGTCAAGGCTGTCACCTTGTTCTTGACTCCTCCGTTTAGGCTGAACTCCTAACGAAGCCAAGGGGGGTAGACCCTATTAAGTTACTAAGGAAAAATTATTTAGTATGATGATATTAAAGAGTAAATTTTGTAGGAGTTTCGATTTTAACAATTGTAAACAATAAATAACATGATGAGATAATCACAAGTAAGCACAAAAATGACACCCAGTCACATATAAATTGAAAGAAATAAACAGTTGACCAGTGAAAATGGAGTCGAAAAACAATTAAGAGTGCTTGCAAGTGCTGGAATGAATGTTGTGCAATTGTATCTTGGTTAATTTTAAATTAATGTAAGAAGATGAGTAATTTAACTTAGGTGAGGGGACTCCAGATATACCCAGGGGGTACTTGAAGTATGTCCAAAACTAAACCGTGACGGCTACCCGCAAGAAATATGAGGGTTGAATGGAGTCTATGAGGCTATTGTTCATAATGCACCCAAAGGTGTAACAAAGATCGGTGCCCCAAGGTCACTTTTCAGGAGTTCCTGCTTCCTTTGGGTATTTTGCCACCGTAATGGTTTGATCAAGGCGTTGGATTTTTGCCTGATTGTTTACCAATTTTGAGAGAGTGAATCCTAATTATTCTAGTCACTCAAGTGATTTTGATACAGCTTGACTGATTGGACTAACCACATCCAAGTACAGAGCATACAGACTGGATTCTTTATTATTTTTAGTAAATTTTAAAATAGGTGTTCTTGTTTAAAAGAAAACCCTCCAAGAACCTCTTTTGATCCAAGTGGACCTCAATCGGGGAATCAAGGAGGGGTTGATTTTATTATTACTAACAAAACAATTAATGAAAATGGAATCAAAGATACACAACACCAGTTTTCTAATTAGTCCTACCACGCATCTCTATCCCCTTGCGGGTCAATCGAGAAGTCGTGGGGTAAGTAGTATGATTACTTTTGAAATTAAAATATGGAATAATGAAAAATTATATCAAATTATACAATCCTACATGTCATTACTAAACTAGAGTAGAAAAAAGGGAAGAAAGCAAAAAAGTGAAACAGACGCAGATCCCCCCTGGGGAGATGGGGAGCGGGCTCGAAAGAGCCTACTCAAAAAATATTTTCTTTTATTATTATTGATTACAATATCTGAAAACTTAAATATCAAAAACCTCTTGGTATTTATACGGGATGAAACCAATATCTTACAACTTTCCAAAAATTTTAAATTTTAGTGAAAGGGGAGACCCCTGGGGGATTTGAACGCTCCCGAGGCCACTTTCGAACATCGGCTTCTTTTCTTTTCTGTTACACCTGATAAAAACCAGAAATCATGTTAGAATAACATATTCCCAAAATCACTTTAATAGTACCTTTGGATCAGCCTACCTTAACTCAAAAAAGATTAAGTTAAAACTAGCTAAACGGGTGAAAAAGGAACCAAGGAAAGCAAGCTTTCCTTGGGATCTTGGCTTGTTGTTTGTGCAGCCAATGAAATATGCACTGATTTTTGGATTTAATCTTTTTAAAACATAAAAGGAAATCTAGAGCATGCAACCTACTGATTTTCTTTAACTTGCCATGCAAAACGGACGATTTCCTTATGCTAGATCTAGAATGCTTAATGATACTTTTCAGAATTGAGATCTAGACCATGAGCTTTGAAATAGCATATCTATGTAAATTTTACTTTGATATAACAAATCCAAATGATGACAAAGCTTTCGAACACTGTAACCAGGTAAGAAAATTGTTTTTTTTAAAGAAAAGAGAAGAAGAGGAGAGAAGGTCGGCTTGTTGCTTGAATGGAACAAGCTGAAAGGAGGCCCTTTTGTGGAGCACTGAGGGACAGAGTCTTGAGATTATTGGATAAGGAATGTCGTCAATCTTGATCCACACCTTCGTCTAATCAGGAACCTGCAACTAAATAACACAGGCCTGCACAACACCTCGTGAGATCTAGATATAGATGTATAAAGCAACAAAAATGAAAGATCATGCAAAAATAATCTTATTTAAGAATATAACTAAAATTCTTGAGCATACATAATATGGATAAACAAGAGCAAGTAATATAAATTGCTTAGTTTACACCCTTACTTTATTCAACCGAATCCTTGAAGCCAGAAAACAAAAGCAGCACATAAATTGGAAAGAAATTGCAGTTACCACATTAGCAGCATGACGCTGGGAATCCACATAAACACATGCACTACACGGTATAGCCTCCAAAGCTTCTTTACTCACAATAAAAATATAGCAGTATTAAAATGGCAACATCCCCTCAATCCAACTCTAACTAACTCGGAAAGGAGGCAGCCATATTTTATTTATACAAAAAATTGAAACCCCAGCCCAGAGGGGGCACAAATCCCAAGGAAATAGACAATTGTAGCTACATGTGGAGTGAATCTGGGCCTGATTTGTGTCTAACTAAGCCCGATATGAGTCTCACTGAGTGAAACTGTCAATCGGAGAGCTGATATGACTGACACCTCAACCTATTGACTGAAGCATCCACCAAAACTCATCTAGATGAGCCCACACATGTGGAGGAGAGAGGGAGGGCGAAATTCCCCATAAAGGAAGCTGAAGTTCAACTCTGGATCCACCCAGATCACCTCCTTCAGTCAAGGATTTGTCAAATCCAGTCAATCTGGTTCATATCTGACTGATTTCAATCAAATCGGTTGAGAATCCACTGATTTAGGATTTAGGATTGCTCCATTATTTAATTAATTCATCAATTAAATAATCAATATTTGATTTTTTGGGGCTTTCAGACCTAAGTGATGGAAAATCACTCAAAACTAGGAAATAGTGGGTCCATAGGTTTACTGGGTGCTCTTAGCTTGAAAATGAGCACCTACGTGACTGAAACTGACTATTTGGCCCACTTTTATTACAAAACCAATTTTTCCAATTAAACTATTAAAAAATAGCCTAAGTTTTGGAAAAATTAAATTTTAATAAAATGCACTGAATTTTTTTTTAAAACCTAGGGGGGACTTAGACATGTTCATATGACTCAACCAGAATGCCTAGCATGTTTATACATTGACACATAGACTCTAATAACCTCAATAGGCCTAAATGCCAAGCCAACCACCCCAACTTTGGAGGTATGGAATGAAAAAATCAGAAATTATCAGTCGTTTATTCAACAACCAATAATAACCAAGGGAAAAACACCCTGGGCTGATCGGATTGACAAATAAAGTCTAAGAGACCAATTCTTTTACAGACACTATCATGCTAGAACATTTATTACAAATCCCCCAAGGGGGTATGAACATGTGATATAGTACAATAAAGCTTCCCAAGAGCAAGACTGAAGGTCTTCTGAAGTCCGAACAAGTTATCCTTGTTTGATTAACCAGGCTCACTTGATAAAAAACCACTAAGTACAACTTAGGAGGTAACACATACTTTCCCCAGGTTATTCATCATTCAACTAGTTTTGAGAAGTGGACAAAACCAGCAAATCATTAAGACTACATTTCATCAAACAGTTCACAGTGGCCTTTCCACTTTCCGAGGAGAAAAAACAAAATTTGTCTTGACATATCGATTGGTGACTCCACTAGTTCAAGATGCAGATGCCGAAGACCATGGAATCCATTCTGGCTCGAAGGTTTGCACCTTTCAATTTTTTTGATGTTCCAGGTTTTCCAAATCCAGTACCTACTATGGATGTTTGGGGAGATTGTCTTCCACAGTTTAGAGAAAGAAAAGAGGATAATCCTTCAGATCACCTCATCATACTTCATCAATTTATGGTTCAGTTAAATATACAACATGAAGATGTGCTCATGAAGATGTTCATGTATTCAATCAAGCAGGATGCACGAGAATGGTATTTTTCTCTTCCCGCTGCTAACATTTCGTCACTGAAAGAATTCCACACATGTTTCCAAAAACATTGTAAGTATATGTTCTCAGCTGAATTCTCTTTTAAAGATTGTTGTGAGCAGGCTGATTTTTATAATACAATTTCTGATTCAAAAATTCATGATGATAAGTATAATTAAGGATTCAAAACATGTCATGAAGAAGTTGTAGTTTCAGAATTTGTTGAAGACGAAGAAGTAACGTTTTCAGATTCTGCTGTCAAGGAGAAATTCCATGATCATTACAATAATCAAGTTGTTGTTTTAAGTCAGGTTGAAGATTATTCTAGTGATGAGATTAGCAGAGATAGTTTGGAATATTGTCATAATGCTTTCAACACTCTTAATAATCATTTGAATGCTAATTCTGTTGAATATCAATCTCTTGTTCAACAAACTGTTGGAAATCATTGTTGTGTTAAAGATCAACTGTGTATTGAAGAAGAAAAAATGAACCTTCAGCATCATTATTTGAAATTTCCCAGATGCTCCTCGTTATGATGAAGAGACTATGGTTCCAAGACAAGAATTATGTGATGAATTATATTCTATTCCTTTTTGTTTTGATACTAAAATTGATGAAAGCCAGGCTATTCACATTTTTAACGTTATATCAGAAGTTTCTTATATTCATGGTTATGATAAATCTCTTGTTCAAAACCATTATGAAGATGCTCTAATTTTTTATAAATATGATAATGAAATTGAAAATAAAGACCCAAAAATGTGTGATGTGTGTGATATGGTACAATCTGATCAGCAGATTCAAGAATGCATCATGTCCATTATCCTTGAACAACCGGAGTCAATGTATGATAGTTATCCATTTGAAGACAGTTTGGAAAAGTAGGTTCAGCTTGTTGACATTATTGATGATACTGTCCAAAAAATTCCGGAGAAAATTTAGGTTGATCCTGATGTCTTTTATCGCCAATGTCTGGTTGATATTCATAGAACAAAAATTTCTTATGGACAGCCTATCTTTTTCATAGAACAGGAAGAGGTAACTTTTGGCAATTTTTATGATTCAGTGGCAAATTATTTAGAGTCAACACTAAATTATTAATATGTTATCTTAGAGACACCATTTGATGAAAGTGATTACAAGTTGCTAGATCTTTGCTCTTCATGTTTTCCAATATTTCTTATTATACATATATTCGGAGTTGGAAGCAAGTTTTGGTGGGTTGATGAAATTTTTTCCTTGTTACATTGGAAATGGGATTACAATTTGATTTAGTAAATGGAAGGTTCCTCAAATACTTTTACAGTCTTTGAAGGAAAGAGAGTTGAATTTCATTGTATATATCAGTGGGTGAAGGATTGAATAAAGACTCCATATCCCAATGGATATTTTGTAGAGTAGCAGATAGTTTCAATTATAGCACAGAAGGCACTAATCTATAGGTTCTTGAAGCCTCACAAGGAAGGCTTCATCACACAGCAGGAGCCAGATGTTATAACTAGTTTTTGTTTTCTATTTTTAGACCGTATGCTTGTTTTCAAAACATGGTTTTATTATTGCTGTAAGATTTTGAGTTTGGTTTTTGAAGTATTTTGATAGCATGCTTATTTTTATTTTTTATTTTATAAGTTTTCATTTTAAATTTACTTTACTTAGTTGTTTTCATACTTTTAATGGGAGTATTAGGTGTATGTATTTCTGAAAGGTTGTAAAAAGATATCATAAGGTTTTATCAAAGGTTGATTACACAATTTAACCCTTTCTTTTTTAAGCCTTTTGTCAAAAAACATTAATCAAACATTCTTGTAGCGCAAAGGCAGAAAAAATGAACTAGAGCGCAACAAGAAAGTCGTGGCATTCAAAAAAAAATCGTAAGTTTGCTCGTGAGTTTTAAAATTTGCAAATGAGGGGAGTTTTTCCACATCTGTAAAGGAAAATGATACGTGTTTAAAACCTTACTAATCATTTTGACAAGTGTTTGAGTTAAGGCAAGAATGATTCAGACGAGTTGCAGCTGTCCGGTATGTGGAAAATTGAGATCCATTAAAACAGTAATGATGGTGCACGATGGGAGTAATTCATTGTGAGTTACAAATTTCTTGAATGTATGAAAGCTTACAGATGCCACGCTGATATCTGGCAGTCTGTCATTAGAAGAGATTGTGATGAAGGTAGTTAGAGGTTTAGGGTTTGCAGAGTAATTGAGTAGCACAATCATGGCAGTTGAAGATAGAGTTATGAAAGTTACTGGACACCTAGGAAGACAAGAGAGAGTATTTTTAGAAACTAAATCCATTATTACGATAGGTATAAAATAGATTGCTGACATCATCCATGAATTCAGGCTCACTTTGACAAAGAATTAGTTATTGGTGTTGATTAAGAAGTGCAAGTTTATGAATTTGATTTTTGCTCAATTGTTAGTCTATTCTGTTAGTGGAATTGTTCTGAAATACTTATCAGTTTTTTGAAGGAAAATTCATATCAAGGGTTCTAATTTTCTCAGCTTCTAGTTGACTATTAAAATAACATACTTTCAAATAGTTTTAACTCTTTGCTGAAGAAGAAATTCAAATAGTTGATACAAAGCAGGAAGGGTGTAAAATTCCTTTGGAATAGAATCAAAATATCACAGGTATACAGGAAAGTATACTGGAATTTTCTGTCATAGATAATTTGAAAGCTGATAACCCACAAAGTTCAGGTGAAAAATCTAAAGAAGAGTTATTTGCAGCGGGATTAGCAGGTGAATTGGTACAACTTTCATCTGTTAGGTATCAAGGAAAATCATTAGTAATGTTATGAGGATCTGAAACAAGATGGACACTAGAAGCCAGTAGCAAAAGAAGCCCTTGAAATAAAAAATAAAATGCATAGTTATGCTCTGTTTTTTCCTATTTTGGTCATTGCAATTGAGTGTGGATTACGAGATGATGGAGATGAATTTTAGAAGAAAAAATAGAGGTTTTTGTTCAAAATAGAACCATTCACAAAAGCCTCTCTTAGTTTTGCAACAGTTGTCAAGGTTTGAAAGATTCAATTTAATCTTTACAGCCTAGTTTTCAGGGTTTAAAAATATTTAATATTTTCTTGTTGTAATCTTCATCTTGGGGGGGAATATTCTGATTGATTGGAGACTAATTTTTAAAAGCAAAGAGATTTTTTTTCCATCAAGGACCCATTCACAAAAACCTCTCTCAGTTTTTTCACAGGTGTCACGGATCGAGAGATATGGAAGCTTCTTTGAGACCTATTTTTCATAAATTCGTCAATTTACCAGGAATCCGATTTTGCTATTTTTAGTCAATTAGTTGAAAGTTGGTTAATGTAACTAATCAGTAGTTTCAAATTCAACCTAATGAAGGGAAGATAGAACTACTTATTTGTAATTATATAAAGGGGTGGGGGAAACAGAGAAGAGGTTCAAATTTTTGTACAAGGGGAGGCTTTCAGCTACTGTATACAGAGCTAAGTTCAGAAACTCTTATGTATTTTGGATTACTGATTATGATATATATGCAAAATATAAGCCTATTTTATCCTATCTATTGGTTTCATTTCTGATTGGTGTGATCACTCAGTTAACAATTTCATTTAATCTTGTTTAAGGTTATTTCTCATGAAGTGCTTGTGAATTGTGGATGAAATTCAGTATTGTGCTTATGTTGTTATGGTTTATGTTTCATATATTATACATCTCAGTCTTTTATTGTTGCATGATTTATTGTTTGTCTTAGCCTTATGAGTTTTTACCCTCTTGTTAAAAAATTGCAAAACCAAAACCCTAAAAACCTGTTTTACTTAGTTTTATTTTGTGAGATTGTGTTGGCTTATTCTTTAGTAGTTTGAGATCAATTTCTGGCACTAATAGACATGATGACTTAGTTGCTCAAAAGAAACAACATTAATGTGCCAGATTTTGCAAGAAGGGAAAAATCTGTTGATCCCCAGGAGCACTATAACATTGTACAATTGAAAGGTAATCATGGTCATGCATTGGTTTCTAGAATAAAGTATGTTTCTGATGTCTCTGATTTTGATACTCATTATGATATATCAGAATCATAAATCTCTTTTCCTCCCCTTGAAAAAATACCTATCAGTCTCCCATAGCCATCTCCTCTCAATACTAGTTTTTTACCACTAGTTTCTGACTTGTCTTCATCTGAATCCTTCAAACTACTTTCATATTCTTCTTTCTCTGATTTAGAATACGATTTTCAGCCAGATATGCATGTTATGATACCTATGTCCTATCCATTTGATACTCAGAACACCATACAACTCCCAAACTCCTCAGTTGGAAAACTAGTCAAATCCATAGTTTCCTATACTATATCACTAGTGAAAGTTGTTATCATGTCCTTGCTTTGTATGATTAGTTGGTTTCCTTATCATTGGCTATAAGTTGGATGTTTTTACAAAAAATTGGGTCTAATATAACTTTTATTAGTTCGAATTTTAGATCCTTGTACTCACCAGATTTTCCAAATTGTCAATGTAGGCTAGTTGAACCCAGTATTCCTACTATAACTCAATCGTATTTTGGAGCCACTATACCTTGGATGCTTGCTTCTCCATATGAATTAAATTATGATATATCAAAGCCTAATAATATCTATTAAATAATCATAAAGGTTTCACATCAGTTTGGAAATAAGGTTCATGATCGGGTTCATCATTATGCAACTAAACTAGAAATTGTGCCTGCCAATTTCATTGATGTTCTTTGGTTAGGAGATAATTGCACAGATCTCTTTTCCATCTCGGATTTTATGTTCAGATCTGATATTTTATATTGTCACATCAAAGAGGACTCATTTGATGCTCCTTCATCACTAAAAGATGAGCTACAAGGGGCTTCTCCTCATGCTTTTTGTCTACACAACATTGAAAATATGATGCATGATCAAGGCATCTACAACAAATCTACAAAGTATTTCACCAAGAAGTAGTACATCCAACTTATTCAAGTGAAGAAAAAAGTCAGAGTGAAGATATTTATTTAAATTCTGTGCTATGTCCATTTTTTGAGGAAGGATTTTCCCCAAGAGGTTTTTCCTTTTCCCTCAATTTTTTCCATGGACAAATAATTCTTTACATTTAGGTTGTAATGGGTGACCTTTGGTCTTAGTTACCAGGGCCCAGGCAGTCCAATTTAGGATTAAAGGGGGATGTTATGATTGTTAATCCTCCCTTTGTCTCCTTTTTTACCACATAAAGTCTATTTGCTTAATTTCCCTAGCTTAGGAGGTGTCATCACTTTACCAGTGCATGGAGGACATGACTAATGGAAAACTACCACTTACTGCACTTGTTTGCATGCATTTTGGAACTCCAGGGATCAATCCCTATTTTATAGAAACCCACTCGGAGTTCCATCAGTAGCGTCCAGTAGTTCACCCTAGTAGGTAATTAATTATCTTCAGTTAAACTCCGATTCCCGTCATTTAGATCACCTCCAGTGACTCTAGCACCAGTTTGCATGATTCATGGGAACATGGGTGCCTTTTATCACATAAACATTCAATTAACTGATTTTATCTAATTGTAATTGAGTGTAACTGGTTATTAACCGATTTAGTGATCTGTAGTTGCACTAGTTAGCTATTTATGGTGATTCTTTCACTCCTAGTTAGCTCAAGAGTTAGTCTAGGTTGGTAGATCCAACTGCCTGAGAAGGTATTCGAATTCTTCAATTGATGTTGTAATACATATTCCCCCATAATGTGAATAGTCATTAATGGAAAATTATTCTCTTCTTTATTTCTCTTGTGCAATTTATGTGAAGATTGTTTTTGTCCCAAGATCTAAATGGCACAGCAATTCTAATAGTTTCACGGTTGGGTGACCAAGAAGCGTGGGAGTAGGTTTCTGTATATCATACTTTGAAACCTAAATGGTCCCCAATCGAAATGTGCTAGTGGAAAGGAATTCAATGTTATGAGCTCACTCTTTTTTTGCTTCCCACTGCCTACTCCCTTGTCTGCAAAATTTCCCAACAAGAAAGCTTTAATTTCCTAGTTTGAAGGTGCTCTGAGTGGTTTAATTCAAATATCAAAAATTTAATTTAATTTGCAGAATTAGTTAGTGTTCAGGTCTGCATATCAAACTTGGGACATTACTATGGTATCAGAGAACTTTCCTCCACCCCTGTGGAAGGTAAGCTCTTGGTGAATAAAAATTTTCAAATCACTAAATCCAATTGCATCTATGAGGTTGCTACCAATGCTAGAAGAAGACATTGAGCAGTATGAAGAAGAAGATTATGAAGAGACCACATGTAGTACCTCATATATATTATGTAGGGATGATGTTGATGATTTATTTCCTCCATCCTATGATGACTCCATTAGGCAAGGATATACTAGTGTCGGTGGTCAAGTGTTCAATGGGAAGAACTCTAAGAAATAATCCCAGTATTTCATGGAATATTGTTCCTTGAAAGAAGAGATAAGGGAGGTCTTATCTTTTCGATATTTTTGTATTCTAGAAATACAAAAGATATTCATAAATCCTTGCTATGGGGAAAACATGATAAATATTGCACACCTGGTTGATGAAGTGTGCAAGGAAGTGGAGACTGAAAGGTTTCCTCCTGGAGCCAAAAGAGGAGGAAAGAAGAAAGATTCATCAAATCCATCTGCTTGTCCAAGTAGTAAAAGAATGTTTGGATTTTTTCTAAACATAGCTTCCAGTGACCATGAATATGAAGAAGCTTCAAATTCCTTGAAGAAGAAGAGAAATAAAGTGGAGACACACTACTACATTTCGATCTAAAATCCGACGGTTACTTCCGACGGCGCATGGATTTTTTCTTTTAAACCTACCAAAAATCACAAAGTTAAATTTTTTTTTTGTAAATGTGGCCACAATCGTCACTCAACTGACGGTTATTCTCATCACCGTCGGTTAAGCGACGGCGAGTTAGTAAGCGACGGAGCAACCGTCGGTTAAGCGACGGCGCGTTAAAGCAAAGTGAAGCTTGAAAATATATTTTTTTCTTTCTGACCATACATTTTCCTCTCACCGTCATACAGTTCAATACGGTTCACCATCATACAGTTCAATACGGTTCAAAGGCAATATCCAGTATAGACTGCCAGAACGAGAAACGAAACCCGGAGGGACATTTTACATGTCCAATGTGTTCATTTTAATGCAAATATATGTGTATATGCCACACAAATTCCACGATGGTTCATTAGCTATCCGGGGTTTGCAGTCTTTAGCCATCTTCTCTCCATTTTTCTCTTCCGTTATTGGTTTTTCAACTGAAAAATGCGGTTGAATTTGTTGGGGTTTTGAGGTTTTTGGAAGGTGTCCTTTCATGGTTGTGCTGTTCCTTTCATGGTTGTGCTGTAAATTTTTTGGCAAGGTCCGGCAGCCATGACGATCGGCAATTTGGTGGAGATTCTACAGCAGAACGATGGATTGGCGGATCTGTCCCAGCAGCTCCATGAAGCCGTGGTGCAGGAGGGTTTAAAGGGCTTGGTTGGGGTTCTGGCAGAGGGCATCAAGGAGGTCGACCAAGGGACCAGGGGCTTCTTGCACTGGAGCAATTTGCAGCTTCGGGGGGTCTTGTCTGTTACGCAGGCCGTTGTTGTAGCTTGCTGCTCTCTGCGAGGTAAGTTTGTCTGCCCGAACTTCTAAATCATGGAAAAGTCTATTCCCCAAAATAGCAGGAGAAATATTGATTAGGATAAA